>JAGJTL010005947.1:1014981-1028613 GCA_022063505.1 Calosoma granatense | reverse complement strand
ATTCATATTTATAAAATATAAATACATAAAGGCACACATTTCCTATTACTGAGGTAGCAGACCCTTTATTTTTACATTCACCACATACTACATAAAACATTTATACATAAAGGATTGCATACATAGTTCTGTATAATATAAATATTACTAGCAAAATTACTAAAGTAGATTTTATCCAAATAATACTAGAAGACTATCTCACTAAACTTCCTATTTCTAGGAAGAATATCATGCACTAATACATACATGTGTATACCTTAGTTATTTTTATGTATTTAGGTCAGTTGAGCTTGTTGGAAATCTAAACTAACACCGTTTAATAAAATAAAGAAATGTGCTTCTATGACATTGAAGTTATTGAACAACTTGTTCTTTCACAGAGCTGAATATATATTTTCCTCACTGATTGATAAACCAATCGGATAATTAAGAATGAATGTAATAAATTCTGAATCACACACACGTGTATTTTTGATTTGGATAAACTTGTTTCAAACCAAATAGGTGTGTCGATAGTATATTTACAACATTTAAACATGTTAATTTATGAAATCTTTAGCTATCTTGAAAATTAACATATTCTTGTATCTTTTTCTGTAATGAATTTCCGGTTTTTCAATGTTTATCTGTGAAATGGTAAGGTTATATGCATAGGCGGAGTTACAATATAAGTTGTAGTATATTTTGTGTAGACTATTTCATCTCAGATGTAACGAATATCTAGTATACTCTAATACTAATAAAGTAGTCTCTTTGAGCTGTCAGTATTCCGACAAGCTATTAACATACATAGGCTTATTTTAGGCCGCACTAACAGCATAAAACTTGTACAATACTACATACATATGTAGCACAGTGTGCAGGCAGAACATTCGCGCAAAACCATTAACAATAAACTAAAAACTCTAAATATATACAGCCAGTAAATCATAAAATCATTACCGTCCTGCATAATTTCAACTAGCTATAACTGTAATCGTAAAACAATAATCATATCGACTCACTACAGCGTCTGTGTAAGTTGAGGCCGATGCTTTGATGTTACGGCTGGGTTATCATGTCATACTGGGGGCCTTATGCACACAGTGAATATATACGTCTGTCCGAGGAAGTGCACTGAACAGAAATAGCGTCGCGACGCCCCACTTTCTGTCGTCGTTTCCTCGTCATATCAGACGTGGAAAATCAACCACAGTTTTTGGCAGAAGACACTCTGTCTATTTCGAATTTTATTGTGAGTGCATCTATTTAAAGCGTTCCAAAGAAATAAAACGTACAAGATGCAAAACAATTTATTACTATTTGATGTTGATGAAGTTTTAGTTAATGTAGTTGATGATTTTGTTTGATATAAAGAAAAAAACATTTTATAGGATCTATTTGGTATTCTGTAGTTGTGTAGATTGGTTAAATAAACACAAAGTATAAATTTAATGTTTTAAAACTATGTTCAAAATATTATTCTTGAATGTGCTGATGATATGTGAAACAAAACTGTGAATTAAGAAAACCATATTGAAGAATATTCTACTGATAAATAAAATACTACAGTCAAAATATCTTCTCCATATTGATAATTTTAAACACAAATCCATTGATGCAACTGATTGTTATCTTAACAAATATACAAATAATCTGTTGAATTATAAGGAGCTAAGCTAATCAGTAACTTTCTAGGAGTTTTAATTAGTAATAAATTCACAACTGTCAAGTTAAAACAACTGGCGATCAAAATTAAAAGCTAATACGATAAATAGATCTATAATAAACTTCTAATAACAATTTTATTTCTTCCTGGTTGCTTTCACGTCATGGCGAATAGTGAAATAGGAAGATACATTTATTTACAATCCTTTTTTTTACTTAAATTCCACACAAAACACCCACCACACATAGAGGTAGGTGTGTGACAAAAGAGCAATGTTGCTGTACCTATACAGAACAATAACTCAAAACAGAACACGACAGGTTTGTTCAAGAAACAAATGTTGCTGCATCCATAATAGATAGTCAATTTTATAAATTGTCGCAACGCCTACTTGAGCTGTGCACGGAGATATGCATTAAGCACTACTCGAGATTGTGCAATTAATTATTGCTTCTCTATACGTAAACATCCTTGATCATTTTTATTGTTGAGCTTGGCTATTGTTATGAATGGAAATGCTAAATGGAATTCTTAAGGTAAATAGCAAACAGACAATACAAGTACTTTAGCATGTTTAATGATAATTTACTGGTACAATTAGACAATTTCATTGTTTTATTTCGAAACAAACAATTGCCTTTCGTCTTTAAGATATTTAGAAAATAAACAGTTGTAAAAAAGTGTAGTGTATTAGTTTTTAAAATAAAATTCATACTTACTATATGTATGATTTTATTGTTATAGTATGTTTCAAAATAATTACACATTGACTTCGGTTTCGTAATGAGCAAGCAAATCACAGCGAGATGTTTTGCTAGTTGTACATCAGGCTGGTATTACCAAAATTTTAAGAAGCAGTCTATTTACAACAAACCTTTTGAATATTGAAACGTGAAAAATCATACTTTTATCCCTGTAATCCGCTTAGGAAACGGTTTCTCTGGCATGTGCAATTATTTTGAAACATTCTATACAAGAATTAATGAAACTGTGTGTTATAATTGGAATATTTTATTACGAGCTATAATTGTAATCTTGATATTTATAAATTCATAAGTCTGTTGCCCTACCGACCGATACTCATCCACATATAATATATAATTATATATTTACTATCAAATCTTAATAAAATACACGCAGTTTTATGTTCAGCTGCGGTCATTCCTTTTGCATATAAGCGACAAATATCGATTTAACGATCCTAATATATACACCAGATTCATAAAGATACGATCGTTGCGTTCGAAATATTAGCAGAAACAGCAGAGAATTTACATACAGAATAAAATAACTCAAATACACAACCAGTGCGATTTAATTAAGTTTCTTGTTGTTCTTTATAGTGATACAAAACATAGAAGAAGAACAAAACGAACAAAAGGTAGGAATAAGAAAGAAGAAGAAGTGGTTTAACAAAAACAGTGTATACACTGTCTGCAGATCGTAAATCAAGTTAAGTTAGGTTATGTATGGGTGTGTGTGCGCGCGCATATAGCATTGGCCAAGTGTACAAGACTTCTCGCTTAGGTACATTCTTGTAGTTAATTAGTTAGCGAAACTGGATTAATAAATGTACGTGATCAAGTTACCTGTGTATGCTACCGACTGTGCGTGCATGTGTGCGCGTGATTTTATAATTCATCACGCTACAAGCTGTCGTCACGTTTCTTAACATTATAATTTACTACGTTCATTAAAAACTGTCCGACCAAAAAGTATACTAGTAAACATTAGACTTAAGTATAAACCTATATATAATTACATATGTGTTGTAATGAAGTTAGAAATAATATTTGTCCGAAATGTAATAAAATTAAACATTGAATAATACGAAGATATTTTTAAATAGCAATCCTATTTGTTTAAATTCCAATGCATAGACTAGAAGATACTCGTAATTGAGGTTATTCTCAACTGTCTTGTATATTGTATAAACTTTCCTTGTTTGAACTACCTGTCATAATTCTATTAACATAGTTTTATATTCAAGAAGAAACAAACTAGAAAATACACTACTATATTTCTGAAGGCACATCTGTAGGTAATGAATAGTCAATAACCGACTGCATGTGTGTATGCATGTTGCTATAAGCACGAAGCCATGTCATTCGTCGGTTGCGAGGACATCGTTAACGATAGTCGTTAACGATAGAGACAAAACCCGTTCATAATCTTCTAATCCCCTTCGTGTCAACTAAATGAAGAAGCAGTAAAATTAAGGAGCTGAAATGTGTAACATACATTGTGTAGAATTAATAAGAGATAAATTCTAATTAAGCGTCCCATTCCCATCGTACATGTGTAACATGCCGCCGTTACTAACGACATTAGAATGTGTTTCTTTATTTTATCCGTACAGAGAATAATGTCGCGTCGTTCAGTTGAAATATGATCAAAAGTATCTAGCTACAGGGGTTTCAGTTAATAAGCATTTATTATAATAGTCAGTGTAAGTGATTGACACTTGGCGATCAGGGACAGACATTCTCTGTCCCTGCCGGAGATTCCTAGCATATATTCTATTCATTAAAATTGTTTTACATTTGACATGCAAAAACTTGTACACAAACAGTGTGGTATGCCGTCAGTTTTTGCCACAATATAAATTATACAAATGAGGAATGTTCTTTCAAACAAAATATTCGTTTTTTCGTATCATGTTTATAATACCGAGTGTTGAATTATATTTACTGTAAGCATATGCCGAAGAGGCAAATGTCCTAAAATAATAACAAAAAATTGTAATATACACACGAAGTAAATAAACATTTTTTGACTTGCTGTGCTTGAAATTATATTTACTATTAAAAACATAAAGTTTACATGTAATGTTGTTATAAATTCTATATAAATTTCTCGTTTAAACTTGCAACAACCAGCATCAGTGCATTGGAATTAATTGCTAATTTTATGGCTGCATCGCACGTAAAGTATTTGAGGAAGAAATAATTTTGAAATAAAAATTAATAGTAACGATTATGATAACAGGTTATTTCTAGTTAATACTTATTTCTACTTAGCATGATGTCTTTATAGAACCAGATAACAAAGTGGGTGTTGTACCAATACTAGAACTAGATTTCCATCTAGATAAACACTAAATAATACATAGATAAATAATACCTTCATGATATATACTTTCACCTCTCAACCATCCATGAGCCTGTTGTAATAATTTTTTAATTATTTAAATTAAATAGCTCCACTATGCCGTCATTTGCATTTAACGTCTACAATGTTACCTCTAATGTTTACGTTCCTAATCTTAAGTTTTATTAACGTTACGTACATGGGTAAGCAATTTGATACGCTTCGCTAACTAATGCTATGCTAATTGCGCAGGCAGTAAAGTAGAAAAAATTAGTTCAAATTATAATAACATTTCAGGCATGTGGTGCAGTGATGTTTGTTCATTTCACTTGAATATTGTACTGTTAGTTTTACTAAATAAATACTATAATTTATTCGTCACATCAGAGATTCTCCTTTACATATTCTCATTAAGACAGCATTACATTAACATTTACGATGACCCGTTTCGGTATTTAACAGTTATTAAAAAACAAAATACTATAAAAATGTTTGCACTGCGATTGTATTGAAATGTTATTCATGTATCAGCTGGAGACAAATGTCAGTGTATTTTTATCACGTCCAATGAAATACCGTCTATGTCATAGAGTAATGTCTTGTAGCACAGAGTGCATTGTGAAATATATATATATATATATACTGGTCGGGGGGGACAGATTAGCTGGCACGTCTTGCATACAGACATAAGACAAATATCATTGTCCCTGCATGATTAATCATGCGCAGAGTTGATAACTGTCTCAAATTGAAGGCGTGCCCATCGAATCATGCAAGGGATTTTGTGTATACACATACATGAATGATGATTGAAAGCAATGAAAATAAATGGAGAGCGAAATGAGTTGACTCGTTGTCGTGAGTCGTGATTAAAAATGAACTAGGAAATTAGGTTATTTGTAATTAGTGGTGATTAGGGTTAATTAGGGAGAATTAGATGACAAATAATTAGGAGTTATATTTATACGAGTATATGAAATAATTAAAAGTTATATTTATACATATATATGTATGTATGGGAGTATGTTAGTAGTGGACATTCATATGGGATGTGTCATCATGCTAAATATGGGATAGTGTGGGATTCTTATAATTCCTCAAATTCCCATACATAATGGCCATGTGTATTGAATTACATTTGTGCCAAATTCAACAGTTTAGAAGTGGAATTAACTTTCTGATGTACAGTTTCAATAAATAACTTCTATTTGTTTCAGAGAGATGATGACACAGATGACGAGGATGATTCTGAAGATGATACGGATGATGGTGAAGAAGAAACTGATGACTGGCAAGCAGAAGAAGCTACTGAAGAACCTACGGAGAGGTCGTTCACTGAATACAAATGGAGACATTACGGCACCAGGTCCCGGGTTGAAGAAAGCAGACGAAATCAAGGAATAGGAAACACTAATCGTAAGTCAATTCGCAAAATTATAGTCTTAATGGAATTTACAACAATTATTTCATGTTTTTAAAAACTCAGGGCATAAAGTTATCCTCTAGAAAGAGGAATCTTGGAGTATTTTGATTTGTAGACATGAATTTAGTTTTCTTGAAAGTTCTACCTCTTTTTCTTCTCTATATTTCTCTAGAAATGTCTAGAAACTATTATGCTTTTCACAACAGATATTTTAAACCACACAGTTTCATATAATAGAAGTGTTGGAGTAGAATTTAAAAATCTGAAAATTATAGCTATTCGTGAAACTACAAGCGTAACATTTTCCACCAACATTCATGCAGCTAAAACCACGAACATGTTACAGACTACGTACAATACCTTCCCTATAGCCAACACTGCATTTAACCGTGATTCAATTGCACCGTTTACCTTACATCTTTCTCTGTTGCATCTTGTAAATGCCATTCCCATAATTACAAACAATTACCGATAATTAGACAACAATCGATTCTTCGATGCGGTGCGAGTCTGTCTCCGACCAAACCCAGCAGTCACGTGGTATTCGCCATTATTTAGTCGCCAGTGTCATCTGTGTGTAGCGTTATCAACTACATATTACACTACATGTAGTTAAGTAAAGGTCTGTTTGATGTTCGGCCGCGCTAGTGTATCGTAAGCTGACTGCAATGGAGATATATCGTCTTCCAATTAAGTCCAGTACCTATCTGTGTCCCGATATACTCGACTGAATATGTGTAGATTAACAAGGATAGGTTAATGTACACACACAGAGCTATCTGGCGGAAGAAAAAACAGTTATGGAAATGGAATGGTGCAAATGTTACTAATGGAAGATGTAAAAAGCTAATAGCATGCTATGCTGTCATGAAACTGTTGAAAATTCACGTGTAAATGTGTCATTACTTACAAGGATCCCTTAACACGTATATTGCGTGTTTATTTCAAAAGTTTGTACAATTTTTGCACAAAACTAAAGAATACAAAATGGTCTGATTATTCCCTATCCTTTGTAATCAATTTTCGACACGCAAGAGTACCAAACATACTGGAGATTCTGCTAAACATTATGAGAAAGAATACAACTTTAGTTACAATATATTATATTCTTTTTTATGAAGCTTCATATTGTCTGTATAAAAAATAAAGCCAGCATAGTTTCAATGAAATCAAAAGCATAAAATCTCTTTAATTCTTCTAAATAAAATAAACATATATCAAATTTATGGTTTGATTTTTGTTTGAAAGTAATATACTCGAAGGTGGTGAATATCGTTTTGTAGAAATACAACAGTACAATGCTAATCCTTGTTATTCTTTGCATATAATCAATATTCATATTCTGCATTCATTCTTGACAGACAAATCAATTCTTCCTCGCTTTTAGTTATTGTTTGTATTAATCGATGTTCATGTAAAATTTTGTATTCATATCTCTAGACAGTTTACTATGTAAATAGTTTTACACAAAACAAATGAACTTGTCTTCGTTCTAAAGCGTCAAGTACTTGTTTATTTATTGTTTTGACAGATTTAATTACAAACTTCCCGTGTTTCATTAATTTCCTTAATGAATTTATCTTTTGTTACATCTACATCTGTACTCTTCCAGTCTCGTAGTAGATAATTACCATAATTCTAGAAAAAAAATACTGTTTATTAACGTGAAAGTTCTCATCAGTAATTCATCAAATCATACAATGTCAGTTGTGTTGTTATAAATTAACATTTTTATTGTATTTTCGCTCGCGTTGTCGCTCGCCTATTCTTTATAGAAATGAAAATCACTGGTTTGTTAATCGGATTATCCGAGTGAATATAACGATTCAGTTATTTTAATTAAACACTTCGCTTACATTACATTACTTCGTTTCGCTTAAGCTCACTTGACACGCACAACGGCTTAACGCATACTAGACTTTCCCAGTACGCATGTTTTGAAACATGGTGTTGTACGATTAGCAAGAAATATACCGGGCTATTTATCATTGGCTTTATGTACTATTGTACGTACTTATAGTGCTTATAAATGAAATATTTACTATGTATTTCCGGTTAATGGCTATACCAGTAGCCATATACTTCGATGGTGTTCATTAAAAATTTTAAAACAAATATTATAAGTAGCAGTTAATAAGGGATTATTCAATATTAATTGACTTAATCTCTTGGGTATTAAAATAATATTTAATGAGACGGATATTTTTGCTAATTGGTCGTAATATGTGTAATTTACTTTGTATTCCGTTTTAGAAAAGTGTCTTTATTAATACATATAAATATACATGTATGATATAATCATTTCTAACTTCAGAGGTCTGTCTCTGGTTTTTCTGTTACAGATAAAAAAGAAATAGTCGAAGCTGTCGAGCATGCTAAGAAGATCAACGTGGAAGGTACATGCAAGTTGCCACGGGCACGTGTTATCCGTGTACAAACTGCTTATCCCGATGCGGGGAAAGCTTATATTCCTCACTGTACCATTCTGCATCGGTGCGCGGATGATACCGGCTGTTGCAGATCCGAAACACACACCTGTGCACCCAAACACACCGCCCGCGTCGAACTCTACTTTTATGTAAGTCTATATTTCATTCTATATGTTAGTTTTATTTCCATATACATCCTGCGGTTATCGGTTATACATGGATTAAACAAAATACATTTGTATTTGGCATAGACTTGGTTTATCGTAGATTTCCATATGAAAAATCTACGAAATAAATTCGGATTACCGTAGTCTTCCATATGCAGAATCTAAATACAGACGTTTGCCATTATGTTCATTATGTACTGGTTTAATTAGGCACGTTAATGCAGGTGTACAAATACATTTTTAACACTTATACATATCTCCATGCATAGCTATACAATTCACCATAACGATTTATATAAATCAGATTGTGAATATAGTACATTCACTGCCGTACAATGCACGCATTAATTTCTCAATCAACTTGTCCTTCGCGCGTAACAATGTACCGATAAATCAGTACTAGATAGAGCTATATCGAATTGTTCAACCAGAATTAATTCAACAATGTACATAGGATTGTGTCATCGACAACAAGCCGACAATTTAATATTCAAGTACTATTTAACGTAATCTTAAACACATTCGTATCAATCAAAAATAGCCGCTGGTGTACTTGTTAATTACTCTATATTAACAAATAATATCTTCCTAATAAGACTCAAATACTTACTCAAATATATTCCTATTGGAAAATAAAATAGATTAATGTGCTCTATAAATTTAAATTAAAATAAAATGCTCTATATTCAATTTATAATTTGGGGGCTTTTTCTTGCCAAGAAATATATAAATAACTACATAAGTATGTAGAATCTATTAATTGTATTTTAGATTGGCTAATTACGTTTACTCTTCCCTGAAAATTACGCCTAATCCAACGAGAGCCGTGATAAATTCAGTACAATTTGTTCTGCGTGCTAATATGCGAATTATAACGATACTTATGCGTAATGTGACGCGCTACCTGGCTAAATATATATATATATATATAATTCAGAACTATGTTTAGTTTCGCACAGCACACACTACGGTATATGTTGACCAGCGTATAGTGACGCATCGTTGTGTATTTTTAGCGTAGATGCGTGTTCATTTCCAAAGACACCTGCATCGCTTGCGTAATATGTCTCAATGTTTTTTAGTCAACCAGTTTGGGATTTCTATGTAAATATATGTGTAGGCAGCAAGAGAAATACCAAAAGAAGTGATGAATGAACACACTATAGAATTCGTAATACCTGTCATTTATTTAAACTGAAGAATTTTATTCGCTGCATTCATTATGTTTTAAAAGTACAAAAGCGTAATGTTTGTAGGTAATATTCAGTTTAATTCAAATATAAAAGAGTAATTAATTTGTACGTCAAATAGTGAACTAGGTTGATATATCTTCATTAAATATTCGTTTTATTCCAGAGGTTCTCAAAGAATTCTATTTTAGTTCTGTTGTAAATTAAAGTATGATATCGCATTGCTTTTATTGGTATTTTTTATTTGTAATTCTATTGGCTAGTATTTTATGCAGTTGTTTTGAATATAAAGATGCACTTCTAAATACTAGTAATCTGTTAATTCTTGTGTATATAATATGCTTACATATAAACATTTCCGTACACTATTTGATAAATATTTGATTGTTACTTTAGTAGTGAAATGAATTAGATAAATTAGTAATTATTTGCATACATAATAAAAAATTTAGATTTCTATATGATAATATCTTACCATTTTATTTACCATTCAATGAAAAGCCTTTGATTGCAACATCTAATAACGCTGGAATTGGACCTAATTACAAACATACAAAACAGTACATTGACATATGTATATATAATCTTTTGTACAAGTCTGAAGTATACATATATACACTGAAAATGAACCTGTCCAATTATATTCTTATTGAAACAGGAAACAAAAGAATACATGTCGAATAATACATGATGTTTGTCGGCAACGCCTACTTCCTACAACTAATACAAATTAAGCCTAAAATAAATACGGTAAATTATCCGTGAATAAACATATATGTAAGGACATAAATCATTTTTATACATGAGGTACATTGATGTATAACTTAACGGGTGTTGAAGAACAGGTGTTATTACGCAATCTTGTACACAAGTTATTGTACTATAGCTACGGACATATGAGTAACTATCAGGTCAGATCAGTATTTAGCGTTCGGCTAATCATTGTTCTCTTGTCGTCATACCGGTTCAATCAGTGGCGTGCCTAGGAATATTATTTACAGTAAGATGTGTCTCTATTACTCATCACAGAATCAATAATGTTTGACAAATAAATAAATATCGTTTATGAAACTCATAAATTCTGTTTTAATACTTGAATTATTGTTTATTACAGTGTAAATTATTGTTTAATCAATGTTTCTTTATTTAATTTACTAAACATAATTCATTTGTTTTATGTTTATTTCATAAAGTCATAAAAATAATAATTTGTTCTCGGTAAATTAATATCACATAATTGAATATATATTTTCCCATGTATACATTTGTTGTAAACGAATTATTTTGTAATGTTTAGAAAACGAATATGTTTTATTTGTAGTTACAAGTTTGGTTTCAACATATAATGTCATCATTAGTCGATACTGATACATTGCTAACAAGTCACAAGTACATACATGTATATTTAACTTAAATTTTATTTTCATTTCAACAACTTGCAAAAGTGAAAACCCCCGCTGTATTTTATTTGTTTTTATTTTGCATTAGCAGAAAGTAACGGTATAGAAACTGATAGTTTAACATTAGAAACGCGATTATACACATTAAAATACAGTAAATGAGAATTTAATTTTAACCAGAAATACAAAAATACGGAGGAAAAATAAATAATAGTAAAGGTAAGACATTCATTTACATAATATGTAAAATATTTCAGGTTTTACTTGGAAGTGCTTCAAGTTGTTATCTTTATTTTCTCTTTTATGTTTCCGTTTTTTTGCTTTGTGGGATATTTTCTAAAGTTAGCAAGTACTTGCTGGGATTCAAACGGACCTTACTAGCTGTAAATGATACCTTATATGTAATGTAATGGTTCGGCGTATTATTTTATCAAAATCACGTTTTCACACTTTACTTCTCTATTGCCCTGAGCTACATCACTATCTTGACCACTTCATTCTCTAACTAGTATTCTCTCTGTTTTATCAGAGAACATGTTCGTCTGTTCCGTACTCTGAATTTTCATCACTCCTTACAGCGGCATGACTATCTTTACCACTTCATTCTCTTCAAACCTTAACTCACTTGTAAACTATATTCGTGCAGCACTTTATCAAAAACACGTTCTCCGTTGTTTTTTCTTTGTCACGTTCACTTTTATTTTCAACGTTTTACTTTTTCTTCCATCCTCTTCGCACAGGAAGATGCGACGCACAGATACGATACAATTCTTCCAGCGGCTTAGTATAATCTTCTTGCTTCACTGAGCAATCACACAATGCCATCATGCTAATAACTTGTTCCAGAGAAGACAACCCGTTAAGATACTGTAGGCCTCATTTCAGAATGCATTCATGCAGAAAAATTACATTTTCTTAACTTCAAAATGATTGCGCTAATACTTGATGGTACTGTTTGGTATTTAATACTGGCTACCCAGTCATTAATTAGCGGTGTACATTTGAAGATACCGAAATGGTTTTAGGCTAACCAAACGGATATATTGTATTTGGTTTGTTGGTAATTTTTATTTACTGTTGTTACATATTTATTACATTACATATTTATTAAATTTTTAAGGCATCCAAAGTTTTATTGATGTGTTATTGAGAATACTAACCAAATATAATATATTTTTTAAATATTTACTAGCAGTAAATAAATAAAATATTACTAGCAAGAAATACATACGAATATCATGTCCTACCCTACCCTGGTGACATTATATAGGTGTTTTTTACACCACACACCCTTCCCCCAATCCCATCATCCCCATAACGAATATGATATCCTACCTTAACCTAGGGACATTTCATTAAAAGCCTCGACCGATTGTGTAAAATGATGATTCTAACCTAATTCATGATCTACCTAGCTCGGCCTAGGCTGATCGTGAAATGACGTATTTCACAATAAGACTAAGACATATACATTACTAATACATACACAGTTACACATGTCATATCGTTGTGTTGAAATCTAGTTCAGAACTATTTGTAAACGTAACGTAATTTATTTAACGTATTCATTTCTCGTCAACCATGCTCTCCAACCATAACTCTTCGTTTGTGTAATTAAACCTGAAATATTACTCTGTCAAGATTTGGCTTAGAAAATCAATCTTGGTTTTCTAAAAAAGGCAGAAGAATGTAAAATATTCTGACAGTTCTAAAATTTGTCGTACCTTGTTGAAATATTTTATCTCGAGTTTCCTGCATATTTGAAAATTCAGAAAGTGAAAAAACTATATCATATATCTGACTGGGTTTATTCTGGTGTTTAGGAGCATAGTTTCTTTGTACATATGTATGTGTGTGGATGTTTCTCGGAATATAGAACACTAGTACCACCCAACTATAGTTTAATTATTCCAACGGGATTTGAACCCAGAGGCAGGTGCATCCTGTGGTCACGACGCTAACATGCTAACCACTATGCCACCCGCATTGATCTGAAATTAAGTCATCATTGTGCTTCTACAATGAGACAAAAACCAAATAAGAAACATAAAATAAAACAAAACTATGGCATGTAGCCCGATATATGTATATATACTTGCATGTAATAGATTCAGAATATCAATAGACATGCATAGGATTTATACAAACAGTTATATGTAGTATTTACTTCTAAACTGTACACAATATGTGTTGTGAGAATTAAGATAAGGATGATTTACTTGATATTTACTGGGAATTATAAATGTTGTTGAAAAGAATGACAAGATATATTAGTTCAAAAATAC
>JAGJTL010005947.1:1004260-1014845 GCA_022063505.1 Calosoma granatense | reverse complement strand
GTCTTTGGATACCCGCATGTCGCGGAGCTATTCAAAGTGAATCTCTCACTATGTATGTATGTGTAATGGTACTTGGTAGTCAGTACCAGAATTGAAACAGTCCTATTATGTAGCTATTATTATTCGATTATAGTCCAGCCTGACCTGGATTCGTAAAGGAGGTAATTTATATGTCGGTGAGAGAAAGGCCGGTGAATCAATAGATAGATAATAAATATGAATTTTCGTGAGGCGTGTGTTGCCTGTTATTGTTTGTGGGTGCCGCGTGTGATGGCAGCACCATCGTGTGTGGGCATTGAGAACAATTAAAAGTCATCGTATCCCCTCCCTCCGCGGTGTCAGTCACTTTAAATATTCATAGGCACAGCCTAGTGTTACGACATTACCGACACGGTACTCCCATATTAATTTACCATCGGAAGTACTGTTAAAGATATTTAATATATGGTGCTGGGAATAAAAAATACGATACTGTCTTTTAAGTTTCAATGGAAACATGTTTCAGCTACTGGTTGTAGCTAGTTAACGCCATGGGCGTACGTAACAAAGTAGTAACAGTAGCTATATGTTCTCTTAATATCATCATAGAATTCCGTCTGTTATAAAATAATAATATAATACCGAAGTATATCTCAGTTACACTGAATGCAGAGCTGATTTTCGTAAAGGGAAGACCCACTATGATGTGTATCCAAATGTATACAAACAGCAGTCAAAGTGTTATATACTTTTAACGTCCTTTAGTCAAGTTGCCAGCTCACACCAGAACGGGACAGTTTATACTGTATAAAAAATATGTATAAATTTATTTATTTCAACAATCATTTCACTTTCATTTATATAGTTTTAGAAAACATTTAAAATACGGAAACTTATTAATTAATACTGAATATTCTCCATAGAGTGTTTTATTTTTAATGAACGTCTAGTTTCATGTGAGATCATTATGAAACATTATGCTTACTGCGTAGGTTTCAAGTTAAAGGAAATCGTAATACGTTTTAATGGATAACAAAGTAACACAGTAAGCGAATATTAGAATGTTTATGTTTTCATGAAGTTTAAAGATTCATTTAAATAACAATAAATTCTAGGGTGGTATATCCCTCCTGCTGATGGCTAACTCAGCAGGCATTCCATCGGCAACTTCAGTATTTGTCAAATTAATGATGACATTTAAGTCATACTTAACATTATCAGTATATAAAATATCATTTACAAAATCTACACCATGCAGTACTTGTATCATCTTTAATATTCTTCATATATCAAATATTTTAAATCTGAATCTACCATCTAGCTAACCATTGAAATGCAGAATGTTCAAAATAAAGTCTTATAACATTACACACACTGCGTGCTTGTGACAAGTGACATTCTTAACGACATATACATGTTCTACGACGGGGACTTCTAGATCACAGCGTGCTTTGACATAGTGTCGGAATTGTCGTTATCTATCCCGGATCTGCCGGACTCTGGTATGTAGCAGTAACGTTGCTTTTGTTATCTCTAGTACGTGATTTACGCACTAGTCTGAACCCGGGTTGGTTGGTTGAATGTACAAATGCAGTTTCCTCCTATTCCCTGTTGCAAATACCAAATAGTTCACCACACAAAACCTGTACATACAAGTTTATATGTATACTTGACTACTGTCCAGTGATAATGTCTTGCGGTAATATTTTAAACGTATCAGTTACAACGAGATTTATAGTAAATGCAGCAGTATGGCAGAGAAAAAGGAATATATTTTAATCTACGAGGCTATTTGAAATAAATATACGTAGTTCTAGTAATATCTGACACCTTTAGAAGTAACTAATTGAAATAGTATCTTCCTTGATAATTTCTGTAATTTGTAATATTATTTTTAAATTCTAAATATAGTAAAATATAAATTCTCTAGTAACTTAAATAAGGTCTTAAAACTAATGTTATGGTTATATTGTAGAATAAATATAATAATTATTATTTATTATTGATACTGTATAACATACAATTTAATTTTATTGCCATTCATTTACACAACAATGCTATTTTATTCCTCGCTATTATCACTGTTATTGTTTAGACTTGTTTCAGACAATATAGTTATTATAAATAATACGAACAAACATTGCAATACCACTGGTATACAATTATAGTCCATTCAGCCAAATTAAAGTCCAGTGATGGTCAGAAAAAAAAACAGCAAAATTTCCACCAATGTTTCAAGCACTGCCAAGCAAACGTTACCATTTTTTATGGTAATTACCATTTCATTCATGATTGCTGCAGCCGTAAACAAACATACGTGCAGTGTATTTAAAGGGCGGACATCGCACTCTCGCGAGTTCATGATTTGAAAATAAAAGGTACAGGTCACAATCACAGAGGACCGGCTAGCCAACACACACACACACGTACACACACTCGTACACATGACGCGACCGAAAAAAACTTGTTGTCAGAGAACAATGCGAACACACAGTGGCGTACGCGAGTTTATTTAGTTACAGAGCAATCATGTATTCATCCTGAAATTTTTTAACTGACAGTAAAATCCATTGTAAAAACAGTTAAAATACTCAAAGTTTAAACAAATATTCGTTCCTTTTAGTTCTTTATATAGAGAGAATTTAGTTTATTTTAAATTGATTGTATTTATTATATTCTTTATTAGTATAATAATTCGATCGCGATGTTTAAAGATCTCAGGACATTCAAGTTGTCAAATATGAGTAATATTACTCTTTGATTTGAACAATGTACCTCATAAAATGGTTGACATTCTCTTCCAGAAAATAATAAATACTCCGTAAATTCTTAAACGTCTTACCGACAAACTAAAAAGTAATTTGAAAAATGCAAAACATCTCCATATACACAACAGTTGACATAAACAATTATTAATTGAAAAAAAGAATCGTAAAATTTTTACAACTGAATTCTCTCAACGGTACTCGTCTTTAGACGATATTAAAATTATGATAAAGTAAAAACTATTTGTAAAGAAAGGCCATAAATGTTAACAAACATTAGTAGTAAGGGAGCTTAATAGAAAACGATTATAAATTATGTTTAGTTAACATCTACTACTTGAGAAATTATTACTTTCAAATTACATACTTTCGTAACATGCAGCTGTGTGTAATGAATATATGTACATTTATTATTCATTTTATTGTATTTACATAATATACAAGGAAAATGGAAAAAAATGCTCTCTTATAAAAGTTCTGTTTGAAATTTATCTTACGATATTATTGATTTTTCATATACAAATTAGAAAAATAAGGTTATGTATACCTTTATATAGTCAGTTTCGTAATGTGTTTTTATTGTAATAGGTACTAAAGAAAATCAGTCGAGAGATTTATTTTAAATTACAAATATTTCTACTAATATTATATCTTACATTTAATTTAATTATTCCTTTAAAGAAAATGTACAATAAAATAACAATATTTTTAATATATAGCCAACGTAATTTACAGCTTTGTTGACAGTTCTAAATAAAGTTGTAAATTACCTTAATAACTAATGAATTCATCATAGAAGTAATTAATTGCGGAAAGTAATTATGGAATGAAATTACTCACGTAAAGGTAATTAATCAAGAAATGTCTGTCAAAAGTCTAGTACCTTGATTATTCTTAGGTCCTGCATGAGGGCGTTATTCATTTACGTGTAAAAATAATTATTGAAAAAAAATTTCTGTATGTATATTCGATCATATAACAAATATATCACATTTTATTCATTAAGCTTTTTAAGAATTTTGGTTTCTATTCTATATTTGCTGTTATGTCATGTTAAAGTTCACTAAAATATTAAATTAACTACAATAATATTTCTTCAGATTGCACTCGCGCAAGTACAAGACATTTATATTTTAGTTACAATAAATCCTTCAGGAATGTACTAAATAAATTAATCATCAAGTATGCATAGAATTCATTTCAGAATTGTACTTGTCAGAACTAGATTTCCATTTGAATTGCGTTAATATCTGTTAGTAACACTTTCATTTCAATCAATCTAGATTTGCCCATTTAGTTAGCATCAAGAAGGCACTGAACTTGAACTGAAAAAAAGCAAAGTCTAGCGTCACGCGAGTGGACAATAATGTTGCACAAGGTCGAGGAAATGTAACTCATTGTAAAAACGAAGAAAAAAAACGTTACAAAATACCACTACGCATGGCTGAATCTCGGTTCGTCGCAGACGGATTTAGTAAATCATACAGCAAGCAAGAATGAGACAAAAAAAATATTATGTGTTGGCACATTCGATATGCAAACCTTCAAATGGTTATTTATTTATTTGTATTGATCATTCGCAATTGCCTGCGTTTGGCATAGCACAGAGCAACAACGTATTCCAGTGTCTACATATGTTATTTCCAAATTGATATTTGTTTAATTATCTATTATACAATGCAAAGAATCACAAAGAAAAATTACCGTAAAGTATTTTGTGGAATGCATATCAAGTAATTCTGTAATTATACATTATTGGAATTTTCAAATGCATATCCTACAAGACAATTCGATTAATTGAATATTCGAACTATGCCTTGTACATGCAAGTCAAATTAAATAGAAAATTCTATTTTTCAAACAATCTGTACCGTCAAACGTTGGTATCAGTTTCATTCATTAAATCTCCATGTATATGTGGGATAATCGTGAACGTATTTTATTTCAGAACTAAGATATCTTGAACGTGTCAGAGCTGGGGTTAGGGAGGCGCCATCACGGGTTCTACTGTTGATGATGTTATCTATGGACACTATTAATCTCTCGTTAGTATGTACACACTATCAACTAGAAGAGATAGAAAAGATGATCCCCAGAAATTTTGAATCTCATTTCTTAGTGTGTCGACAGTCGATATATCATAACCCTGGCATGGGAGGTCCGCCTCTGTTTTGACAGCCGACGGACCACAACAGAAAAAACTGTCCACCAGCGGTACTCAAACTAGAAATAGTGGTACTAAATCTTATACTTTCTCGACGTTTTTTATAATGATTTTGGGAACCTTGGAGATAATAGTGATATTGACACTAATCGCTTTAAATAATAATACGCTATGAGAATGCAGAATAATTTCCCATTAATTTAATTATCTTTACTTGATAATTCAAAAATAGCTAATTAATAAGATAGCCTCACAAGAACTTTTTTATTTTCAACATAATAAATAATCACGAAAATCCTTGTTAAAAACAAATATCTCCGCCACTGTTTAATTAAAAAACTTGCTGTCGTCTATTTAGAAATAAAAATTCACAAGAATTTTCCATTAAAATCTCACTTACCGTCTGCGTCGACAAACATCAACACTAAAACAAAACGAAATGGAAGATTAAAAGCAACTAATTTTTAATTACAGAACAAATTCCAAAAGTCAAGTGAATTTTTGTGCCGTCTGGCGTATTTCTATCAAATAATCAAGTGTACGTGCGTGCGTGCGTGTGTTGAAGTGTTGCTGATTCATGCTGTTGGCTCGTGGCTACTTTTTGCCTATTGATGGTGCGGTATTTGAGCATTCATTCATCGGTCTAATCTCCACCACGGTGCATACTTGTGTGTGGTCCAATAATAATCCAATTTTCAAGTGCGCAAGTGCCATCGGCTGATACATCTGGATGCAGATTTCCAAGAAGTACTAACCTGCTATTTACAAACATACGATGTTTCCAAGAAGATTCCTCATCATTTGGAATCCTTGTTCAATGATTAAAGCGTTAATCTCTCAGTGATTTACTCACTCCTGCACTCAAGTGTTCAAAACTTAACACAGAGTTTGTTTATTTTGTGAATTCCTCGAATGTTTTGCTTATCTGTGATGGATGTAGTTTTTCAATTGATTTTTTCACTGTTTCGTGTTTGGATCTGCGTGATTTGTGACTTCAGTGATATTACTTCGGAAGATATATATCAAAACGATGTATACTGTTTATATTTAAACAAATCATCTTCAGTTGATTCGGTTGGAAATTATCGACTTCAGCTCTAGATCATTTGATTTAAAAGTCACATTACTATCTATCAGGGAGATTTACGTATATTTTAAAGTTCTTGACAGTTTGAAGTATTGAAAGTGTTGTAAAGATACTTTAACAGATAGCCAAATACAACAATAGAGGACGGGTAGCATACAGCCGTTTGACAATGACAATAAAGTACATAACATATGTTACAATATTTCATCCACTAGATGGACACACCAGCAACAAGTGACACATGCGTAATACCTCTTTACGATCCTTAAAGCACTATGACTCTTCATAACTGTCAACTTAACCTAAAAATAAAATCAAAACAACTGAAAATCGTCTTTGTGACATTGAACAAAGTCTTGTGTGTACGCATGCGTGCAGAACAGTATAAATACACTCAATTAAATTTACGTTACTTTAGTATATTATTTACACTTGTCTCCTCATTTTTCATCAAACATCAAGCGAGTGAAAGCGTCAACGTATGATTAATTTTTCAATGTGTACTTTTAGCTTTTGCTCACAGTGAGCGCTATTGTGACTCACCCTTTTAAATTGATGAGTAAGAAAGGCGTGCAGAACCGCAAAGAAAACCGTTAACAAGATAGAACTTGTTTACTGACATCTGCATTTTACATATGCTTCACACCTTCACTATTTCCGGGGCAATTTAAATGTTTTCTTCTTTACGTCATACTTTCATTTAAATGGCAGAATTTATAAATGGATGAATCTGTTATTTGTAGAGGTTATTTTCTTAAATTGATATGTAAATTTTCTTGTTATTGCAATGGAACTTGGCTGCTGTAACTTGTAATGGATAATGTTGTCGGATAGCTTTGAACTAGACAAGGACCTTTGGCTTTTATAAATGTTAGATATTCTGCCTATGCACGCCACTGTAAATACTACTAGTCCGTTCGTCCTACTACTCGCTATTAATTACTGTAAATGTCTCGTTGTAAGGCACTACACCATGAGGGTGCAGCACTAACATTACTCCTCGTACACACACACACATATCTAACGTTGCCGGTGAAATGTGTAAACGTTTACTATGAAAATAGATGGGCACTTTGGTGTAGGAGTTTGTTATTAATTACGTTGCCAGGTTTATACAGGCTGTCCCAGATACATGGACAACGCAAAATAAATAGTTTAAATTGTATATGCTGTCATTGTCTATGTTATTTGACTTTATTGGCAGCAAAGAGTAATATGGATGAGGATGTTCTAGTTAAGTCAGTGTACAAATAAATATTACACTTTCTGTAGTATGTTTGAAATCACCGTTTGTAATTTGCACATACAGTATTATTTCGTAATTTCATTACTTGTATTTGTAACCCTTTGACTGCCGTGTGAATACATTTGGATACATCATACTAGGTCTTAGGTATTCTATTATATATATACATTAATATTTAAATTCTATGTAGCTAATATACTCGTACCCCTTTACAAAAATGGGCCCCGCAGTCAAAGTGTTATGTAGAATGTATAGCGAAATATTTTCAGGCTCGTATTAAGTTTTTTATTTTATAAAAGGGATTTTATTTATGTATATATTGAAATCTCTATTAATAACAGATATTTAGTATTGATTTAAAAGATTGTAGATGTATTCGCGTGGTACAAATTATATTTCATAACTAATATTAGTCAATGTCAATCCTGATTCATTCCACGGTCGCGAACTTGAACTTCACACGACATACTTTCTCAGTACTGATCTCCACTTGACATCTAACATCTAGCAGGCTGAGAAGAACTGTTTGAAGCTGATGTGTGTGTGTGTTTTTTATTGTGAATGATTTATGCTACAAGTGAATTTGTTGAGACAACAAGCCATTGGCAGTGTAACATTCCATACATAGTCTGTATTATTCTGAATGCCACACAAACATTCAAGCAAAGGAAAACATGTTGTTTTGTGTTTGATTTTATTACAATATTGAATGGATAGAAACAACGCTAAATAATATCTTTCTTGAGATTAATACAATTGTCACTTCAACTGGTTTTACACGGAATATTTTATATATTCTAAGGTTTAATTTGATTCACAATGAATATTGAATAAAATGATTTATACAAATGCCTGAGGATACCTCCATATATATTGATAATAAAACAAAATTAACGAAAGTCCTTCACCGATATTGTCCTTCTGAAGAATTTACAAAATTAGTGCAATAATTATGATATTTTAACATACTTCATATTGCCGAAAAAACAATACTTTCTTTTTATACTATGTATAAGAAAGTAAAAAAAAGTAGATTTGGCCCAGAAATTGAACACGCATATTGCGTAATTATATAAAATGTTAAACAAGTTTTCTACAATTTTTTAATTACCGTTCACTGGCGCCAATTTAATGCGCAAAATGCCATCTGTTGATCTCATTTCATTATCATACTAATTTGAATACCGTACTGTGAATATTTAATTCATTTGCATTTCTCGGGATTTCCCCATATAAATAACAAACAACAGCTTGTCAATCACCAGCCGAGGCTTAAAGTTCACAAGATTCACATTGAATCCCGTTTTTTCTCATATCTTTTCATGTGTTGCACATTTTGGGATAAACCGAAACACATCTATCTTATCTCCTGACGTATCTCCGACTTCAGTCCACTGTTGGTGACATCTGTCGGCCAAATTCGTGACGAAATTAACATGTTACGAATGAGGAAGCTGTCAGACTGGCCCAGTCTTGTTTCAACACATAGAGACAAAAGATATTTTGTTGATTTGTTTTGATTGTCAGCGCGGCTCGATGTAAAAAAAGAATTATTTTTATTTTCCTTATTAAGCATCAAGTTGTCGGGCAATAAAAACAATTTGAATTATTGTTTATTATTCCAGTGTGATATTTATACCAGTTAATTAACATTTATATATTTATTAAAGTTATCGCCAATAGAATATTATGTATCTGACGTCATTTCTGAGTATTCCAAGAAGAATCAATCGATTTTAAGTAATTTATAACGATTGTTGATTGATTTGAAGCACATAAAATATTTAATATATTTTATCCTTTTGCGGGAATATGATTTTCAATTAAAATTATGGAAGATAAGATTATCAAAGATTACATAAGAAATTTTAAGTTAAAAATATTTATACATGAATAAAAAGTAAAATATTCTAGAAATGATTGAAAATATCACAAAACCATTTAGTAATATTTTTTTCTAAAACGCAACTGCCTTATTAAAAATTTCAGCATAATTGTTAAAATTATAGCTTCAATACTTTGAAAGTTGTGAAATGCCGAGACAAAATAATTTTTACCGGAAAATTTACTTCAGTATAGCGGTTAATCGAGAACAAAGACAAAAGCAATAGTTCTGTCAGACAAAAGCATATTCCTAGAACGTGTATAAATAAAACGACACCGTCGGAACTTTCATTTCCGATGTCTCTTGCTTATTTATGAAACATTTCGATTCATCACAGCCATACAAAATAATACAAAGTTCGAGATTGAACATGTTTCACAGGGCACCGTCGGTACATATTCGTGTTTTAATTAAAACTTTTGCAATAAAGCTGTTTTGCACACAAAGTAATGACAAAAGTTGAACAATTATTACTGCAATAGTCCGGAATATACAACTGTATTTTGATTGAAATTCGTAATTATAAAGTGTATATATATCCAATTCTAGTCGTACGAAAAATTAGAATTCTTCATATATACTTCCGTAGTTGCAATAACTTTCTTATACACAGTATAAGGAAGTATTGTTTTTCAATTGTTTTACATAATACCAGTTTATATTTCAAGGATTCATACATACACAAATACTAATATATACAATAGATTTCCTTTATATTGAATGTGAAATTTGTGTAATGTAAACCTGTATGTACATGTTTTCTTCATAATGCATTTATTAATTCGATTCGTTGCAAGTTAAATAGGAAATATGTATGCGATGGTAGGTATTGTCATATAGAACATGCGCGCGATTTTCATCGTTTATGTATGTACATATTTATGTCTAGTACATACCTGTTGTACTGACGCATAAAATTCTAAAATGTCATGACTACAAAATGAACATCGATTCTTGGAACACGTTTATGGATAATGTTTTATTATTTGCATAGTCTCCGTGAAATTTTCACAAAAAAAAAAACAAAGTACGCGTTGTAAATTTTAAAATTAACCGTCTGTTTTTCGACTTATATTGTGCGTGAAGTATTTTTCTTTGCGCACAATATTATTATTTTGGCACAATATAATTTGAAGACGCTAATCGTTAAATTCAGGGTCAGTTTTAAGCTTGAATGATTTAGTCAAGCTACTGTTAGACGGATATTCAAGTAGATATTTTATATTGCAGAACTTCAAGATGTGGTAATATTTCATATTTTTATTGTGTACATATGTACAGAACTGTATTACGTAACTGTCATAAATGTTCGTAAATGTTTTTTGACTCATACGTCATAAAGTCAAGTGCATATAACAATTAAAAATATCGTATATTTATTCAGTTGTAAAGTAAATCGCTTTTCATTTATTTTCTGGGTTAAAATATCAATAATTTATACATATTCGCATCTGCAGGT
>JAGJTL010005947.1:981110-994355 GCA_022063505.1 Calosoma granatense | reverse complement strand
ATACAATACTAATGATAAAGATATATATATATATATGAAAGGAATTGTAGTTATAAGAGAGGGCTTATAATTTATTTCATTAATTAAACAGGCATTGAGTAACTGATCGTTTCGTATTGCGTCATGTCCATGAATAATAATGATTCTTTTACAGTTGTGAAGAAGTGCTCGAACCGAGCACATCGGTGTTTGTATTTCTATGTGCCTTTTATCGTTCTCTAGTTCTGTTTCAGATGATTCCATTCAGCCGCATATATCGCCATGCGTGTTGTTATTTATTTGTGTATGACTAACAGATAGTCTTATTTCAGTGGGACGCTGCAAGCGTCAGGTTGCGAATGAAGATATAATTAAAAGTGTACATAGTACACTGTTATCGGGAAGGTCGTGAGTTTTGAAATACGTATGTATAAGAAAGTCAAAAAGTGCCCACGTCAGATTTTTGTAAGCCGTTTCAGATATTGCACGTATGCCTAAGTATTATTCCCTATTAAAGACAAATACTACACCCTATATTTATTTTTATTTATACAAAATAAATGCTGGCAAATTATGATATCAAGTGCACACTTTGTTTATTTGAAATATTTTTTTGTCAAATAGCCATTCTCTTATAAATGATTGTGTCGTAATGGCGTAGGTATTTTTTTTTCTATTTCTTAAAGCTAATAATCTTCAATTAGTTTCGATTAAAATTAAATTCTATTCAGTGGCCGGGCATTACAATGTCGATATTATTTTCGCTATTTGCCACGTACAATGTACTAAAAGTTGCAAGTAACACCGTCTGAAACTATGTATATTTGTCGCAAGTTATATAGCATAGCAGGAAACAGCAGAACGCTTTAGTAACAATGAACTGGTTTCACATACCGTATGCGCTACTAGTGATTCTTACTCTGAGCCAGGCAAGTCAATACATTTTTATAGCAATTATACAAGGGATGTTTCCTATATTCTAGGAATTATTGTAATCTAAGTATTAGAACTGAGTTCCTAGAATTTAGGAAACATTATACAATAGTTTAGTATAAAAATATAGATATTTATTCGTAGGTTTAATTTAGCATTATCATGAATTAAATTTCATATATTAATAAAGAACAATTATGACTTTATAACATAAAATAAATCTCTCTTAAATCAGTCAAATTATCCATTGTATTATTTTTCTCATCTTGACATTTGAGATATATTTGACTACATTTAACTATACGTAAAATACAGCAGATTAAGAATGAGGTTTTTTTATAACAACTTACTCAAACGTATGTAAACTACATTTTTTCCTTTGGTAAAAATTAATAAACAACATAAGCAACACAATGTTAACGTATATTACATAATTAAAAAATTATTGTTTGTATAATTAGAAAATTCGCTGAGTAATGATATCAGTATTAAATATCTTAAATAGAAACCAATTAGCTCTTTGAATATATAAAATATTTGACGTAGGTGTACGGTATTTGCATAATTTTGCATATTTGTATAATTAAAAGATTATTTATTTAGAAAATGTTTATGTAAGAAAAATTATCGCTTAATATTTAGATTATTTATTATTTATCTACAAAGATACAAGTTACCCTATAAATTAAAATCGATAGTTCTAAATGAATATCACTGTTAATTATTGAAAAGTAAATACATATGTGTTGTATATTAGTTACTATAATTTATATATTTTTTCGGTATTTACATGTAGAAATCCCTTCTATCTTTATATTTATTTGAGTAAATCATTTTGTAATTTCTGCGTACATTCGAAGCGTCGCAGTTTGGTACAACATAACATTTTTCAATAGTACCATCTATGTTATTAGTTATCCGTTGGGCAATCAGATGAAGAATCCGTAGACATTACAACGTTGGGTACATTGACAACTGATCCTGTATTTGAATTGCCCACACCTGAGTCAAATGAGGAAGACTCGCCACAAATAGCCAGGCGATTCAAGAAGCCTCCCGTATCAGCTTACCAACCAATTAAACACAAGAAGAAACCGACAAATGTCTTACAAGAAATACTTGCACCGCCACCACCACCACCACCACCGCCACAATATTTACCAAGTCGACCAAGACCTAGACCTGTAAGACCCGTACGTCCACCAAGGCCGATGCCGAGACCCATGCCTCCACCAAATTCAGCGCCAAGACCCATGCCATGGCCAGTGTCTCCACGGAGACCAAGACCAACTCCATCACCGTTAGATTTCTTACCATCTGCTATATCTGGTTTATCCAATATATTGAACGGAGGCACAGGATTACTCAGTTTACTTGGTCCACTCTCTAACCTAATAAAACCGGGTTCATCTATTCTAGGTCTAATTGTTAACTGCTTAAGAAACATAATACCTTTCAGCAATACTGTCATGAATATATTCCGAAGGATCAGAGATGCGATTAGATTTATCTCAGATTGTCTGCGGAGTTTTAGTCTATCCAGTATCTTAGCAAGAGTGTTCAACTTTATACCGCATACAATACAACGAATATGTAACGCCATCTGGAGAGTATTTGGATTTATACGAATAATAATTTATAGAATTGGTAATGGCATAAGGAACATGTTACAGCTGATTCCTAAATCACTGATGCTCATACCGAGATTCTTCCACTGGTTACATAAACTTCCTGAACGCATATTAAAAGCTATTTCGTTTTTCTACCGCTTAATCAATTCTGTTGAAATGTTACTGGCGTTCTTCAAGCAAATGTTATGGAACATCCTAAGACTTGGAGGCAATACAATACTGATGCCACTCAGAGTTATCTCGAAAACGATAACTGCATTGATCTATTTACCAATCAAGTTATTCTCTGAACCAATTTTAGCTTTCGAGGAATTGTTGAGGGCATTTTGCAATCCGTTCAGAAAACTATTTCGATTCGTGGTCAGAAGGATTAGAACACTCTTTGAAGGGGTTTGTTCTTTTATTAGAATGATACTTAATATTCCTAATAGAAGTTATATAGATCAGTCACAACCACCACTCATAAGAGTTTTTCCAAAACTACCAGATCCTTCACTAGTTAAATATGTTTTAGGCAACAGATAATTCCATTTAACTGCAATACAATTAACCACTACCAACCAGTACTATATATGTGGTTTTATGATAACCATTTTAATTGCTAAACTAACGGCCTCTACCGTTTAAATTGCTTTAAATTCCATGATATGTTGATATCAAATATAGATATTTAATTATATGACTGTAATCAGATAATAAAGGAATACAATAAAACTGAAATTAATATTTCTTTATCATTACATCCATTATTACGATGAAGAAATAGAAACTTTTTCGATTTACAAATCATTATTTATATTTTCATTCGATTCATCAATTTCTAAACCAAAATCTTCAAATCTTGCCAATGTGCTAGTTTCTTGGTACGCTTGTGCAGACATTTCTTCAATTCTTTTAATCATCCTATCAATTCTATGATTCATACTTGTCAATATTGTACAATGTTTATCAGTTGTAGTTGTAGGTACATTGGAACTCTCTTCAGATGATTCACCAGATCTTCTTAACAAATATTCTACAATCACTAACATATCATCTTGTCTCTTCTTTGAACAAAATTTATTTCCTTCTTCATCCGGTACAACTATATATAATTCTTCATTGCCTTCATCATCATTATCTTCTGTCGAAGAATTTGTCAGTAAATGATCTAGGATATCTGCTACTAATTCATTGTCATTTGGATTTGGACTGACATCTGCATTTCTTTCAAAACGATGTACGAGTATTTCAAGCACCTTTGCAGTTATTTTATGTAATATCTTCATTCGCTCCTCACTGATCCTTATTATATCTCTTGGCGCATCTGGTTTAAATTTAATTTCAGTTCCTTCATCTATTACTATATCTTCACCTTCCCTCAAATTGTCCATAATCTCTCTTCCTTTATTCTTATTTGTGTAATAACGAAACTCATCTTTCAAATATTGCATAATATTGTAACTGATTAATTTTTCTTTGTCACTGTTATCGAAATAATCTTGTGCAGTTTTATATGCTACTAAAATGATTGTTATATAGATATTTATAACAACAAGTAATATGATCATAAAAGAAAAATAATAGATATAGCCAATGTATGATCGATCCAAAACTGTATAATCGAAACTGCTATTGAATCCAATAGACAGTAGAATTAATGAAACGAAACTTTTAAATGCAGAATGAAAGTCTTTAGAATATGCATTGAATATCACATATCCCCAGGCACCATATGCGAAAAGCAAAATGAATTTAGAAAATGCCATTGCTAGTAGATATTTCATTGCCAGCGCAAGGGTCAGTTCACAAATTCGAAAGAAACGCAAGAATCTCAATAATCTCCAGGCTCTAATAGTTGAAACCGTGACTAATAACGTTGCTAAAATAGTTGTCCACGTGTCCCAAGCCAGTGCACTGGTAAAACTAACAAATTCATTATGTGCAGCATCTTCCAGTGTCTTCAGTAACCTACTAACTGCTCGACTCCGGAGGAAAAATATCAACAAGAACGAAAACGCAAGAAGGATTATTGTCAAATCTATTATATTCCAAACATCCGCTATGAATCTCTTCTTGATTTGTTTAATTCTTTTCCAACTGAAGACTAAAAGCATTGCAATGAATAGCGTGAATGTTAGGAAGGTGCTTATTGCCAGCTCGTCGTTAAGAAATAGTAATTTCGATGTAGTAATCTGAAATGGAAATATCTATATGTTTACAGACTAAATGCAGTTTTAAAACGATAAAAAATAATTAAAACTTACAGAATAACTGGATAAAAATTTTCCGGTTGCAGATTTTTCAATTATTAATGTTAGCATGTTGAATAGATTTTGATTTGCATTGTAGAAATTAATTTCTACGAAAAGAGCTCGTGTTAAATGGTCTATCCAATTAGTTCTGCGTAGATAATTTAACACCATGATGGCATTTTGTCTTGTACGTCCGAGTTCGGCTATATATCCACCTGCAGGGTAGTACGCAAGTTCACCTGTTACATAAATCTGTTCTATTTTACTTTTTCAAACATTATTCCACAATATCCTTTTAGCAATAGTAGAACACAGTTTCAAGACAGTTGAAAGTATACCAAGTACAGATCGTCTTTAAAATAAAACGAAATTCACAAAACTATGAGTGTGTCTGTCATTACTAACCAGTTACATCGGATGATTCTGACTCCCAACCATCTCTATACAACCAAACTGTCATATGACGAGATTTACTATCTTTTATCTTAGACGTCCATCTGGGACCAAAATCTATTTTTGATTGAATGGAACTACTGTATTCAGCGTTACAATGTTGAACAGCAAACTGCATTGCACTAGGAACAGAGCAGGAGTTGTTCCGTATTCGAATCTGACGAATCCGAGGAATTCCTAATAACTTTGTGTTAAAATCTTTGGTTAAACCAGCTTCATTTGTACTCCAATTGCCGTACCAGTCCCTAGCATATGCAGCCGGGACAAATGTTTCACGCATGTAGTTATAAAATCTACGAACAGGTAATCAATTATTGCTTTTTGTAATAGTGAACAGTATCAAACAATTACCTATAGTCTACGTTAATCTCTTCGAATGACATATATCTGATATATTTATCTTCAACAAACATATTGAGAATATTCTCTGAACTATAATATGCCATACTGTCTCGGTTTATTAACACAACACAAAATAAAATAACTAAATATATGGAAAACATAATGATATCAATTACTATATTCTTCAGTTCAATTCGTTGGAGTTCTTTTTCTTTTTTTATCTGAAATTTATAGTACAATAATATAACGAACAAATGTGAAAATAAATAGTACGTTTCTAGCCTGTACCTTCATTTCAAAGTCAGCAAGTGGGCTATATAATGTTTGAAAAATAGGTCTCATAGCAATTACTCCATGACGTTTCAAAAGAGTTTGTTTTTGTGGATTTGTTTCAGACATATCAAGTGTTGTATCTAACTGAAATGTTGGTACCTAACAACACAAAAAGAGTTACTACACTTTGACTGTCGTGTGTATACATTTTGATACACATCATAATTTGTTTTCCCTTTCCGAAAATAGATTCGGCAGTCAAAGTGTTAAAATACATATTCATATAAATGTTACCTCTTGTTTTATAACTGACGTGATCATGGCTCTTGCAGATTCAAACACACATACACATAAAGTAATAGCTAGACTGCTTGTTGTCAGCCAGATTAAACTAGATATATAACTGAACCATAAGCCAAATGTAAGTAAAATAATAACACTTATTAGTATTAGTACTGCCAGGCAAATCCTTAAAATACAACATATCGCTATAAGTAAAATATATTGAAACCTACAGATGCATTTCAATTTTCTTACCAACTAATATATCTCCACATTCGAGGTAAACTATATGTATATTCCATTGATAAATTTGGTGATACTGAATTAGCATTACTAGAAATAAATTTATTACACGGGAATTAACATATTGGTGATATTAAACTTACGAAAATAGGTAAATTAAGGCATAACTTATTGAGAATGTTATACAAGAACTTAAAAATGCAATTCCGAAATCATATATTCCAAATTCGTAATGGCCATGCCCTAGTTGTCCATATAATTCTATTGTAAGTGAACCAGCATAAAATAAATATGTTATAAACATGTTTAATATAATGATTCCATAAATTACTGTAACTTTTTCAGTATTTGTAAATACAGGGCATTTTGATCTACAAAAAAACAATTCTGATATAGTACTTACATATTTCTTCTCTTGACATTATTATATTATAAAATGTATATTATATGTTCAAATAAAATACTAACTTGTTTATTGAATATTTACTTCAATAAGTTTGTATTTAAATGTATACCTTTTAAATAAACTAAACCATAAATGATCCTGTTTGAATCCTTGTTTAGCATAGTCCCATTTTGTATCAGGAACGTGCGTTTCTACAGCTACTACATTAGCAGAATAATATATAGTGTTATTTAAAATCGATAACCATTTATTAATATTGACTATCCATTCTTTGTTCTCTTTAAGATTGTATATAATAACTTTTTGACAGTACCTGCAATAATAGTCATTACGCTTACTTATTGTAATAATTATGTAACAGAAAAACGGGAATATTGACTCGAACTATATGAAGAATTATAGTTCACAGCGGTATAGTTTAAAATTAATTATAAAGTACCACGAACTACGAACTCCGTGACAGTCTGTCCACAAATCAACTTTTACCAAATCTCCCAATGAAGAAGCTGATAATAACAGAAACCAATCTTCAGAACCTTTCTGTAACACTGGCTCCACTTGACCACGGAGTAAATGACACTACATTCAAAATTATTTTATAATGTTTGTACTTGTATGAAGAAATAAGATTACCTCTGTATCTGTTATAGTTCCGTACAGTTTTATTCCAATATTAGCAGTCGTTCCTGAATTTGCATACGTACCAGTATGAACAACAATCAAATACTCATATTCAAAATCTAAATGATTGTCCAACAAAAACAATACTTTCCTCTATGAAATACAACAAAACGCATTTTCTAATATATCTGGTACATTTTCTCAGTGTATAATTACCGATTTTGAACGTTTTCTGTCCATCCAAAGTGCGAATAATAAAACAAGTATATAAAAAATTGTTATAACAATGACAGTTATCAGTACAACATAGTTATATATTCTTTCTAACTGAAAGTTTATCGATAACATTCGATCAACTTTGCTATCAACATGATCAGCAGCTCCAGCGAATGTTGAAAGATGCATACAGTTGCAATATATTGTTTCTGTATTTGTTTGAGATCCAACCTGAAATAAATTATCAATAAAAAGTTGTAGATGACAAGTCAGAACAAATTCTTACATTGCAATAATCATCCAGCCAGTCAGTTTGTTTTTCATCCCATCTGACACAAGCTATACTCGAAAACTGAACTGAGTAAATGTAATATTGTACATTTTCAATCATATTTCCACTTGTCTGAAACATGATTTATTACTTAAAATCTAATATGAAATATTTTAAAATTTCGTACCAATACAGTGTCTTTTGTAGGTAGAACCCCAATATAAATAAACGACCCAGAATCCGCCAGAATGTCGTGTGTAATTAAATATTTATCCGTAGTTTTCTTCTTTGAAGGTACTGTGTATCCATTTGCGAAATCATCTATAGAAGGTCTATGGTTTTTAAAAATTACTACCTAAAAATAAAATACATAAAAACAGTTACAGACCCATTTAAAATGCTATGGAGTACCTGAATTTCATCATTGCTATTTAAATTTTTTAATTCAACCATTAATTTTTTAATTTTTCTTTGTATGAATATCTGATGAACACAAAACGGTTCATCTTCATCTGTTTTATTTAATGGTATTTGAACAGAACCAGTAATAAATGTTGGTGTTCTATCTTTCAGTTTGACGTAAAACTGTATAGGATTATCTACTGAAATTTTCTTCCAAACATCATTCCGTACTTCCAGAGTAATTACATCCGTAGAAAGTTTCTTTAAATTCCACCAAAATGGATTTTTCTTCAAAACTCCGAACTGAAACATGATTTTTATATAATAACAAAATCAACATATAAGTAAATGTCTAGTTATTGAATTATTTTTTGAAATAATATAACTATTATCGTCGATTATTTGGCTGAACAAAAAAAGAAAAATTGTCTTACAGTAATAGCTGCAGTATTCATTTTTCCTTCTAGCTCGCTTGTAACATTTTCTTGCATATACAAACTCGCGTCGCATATTTGATAAGTTTTATTCTGAATTTCATTTGGTTTATTCACAACCATTAATAAACAAACATCGGATTCGATAATCTGTTCAACATTTGTTCTTCCAGGCATTGTTCGTGCATTTGTAAGAGCTAGATTACTAATTGCGTTAATTGTTCCTTGTGAAATAGCTTTCATCTGGAAATATATACAATTCATGTTTCATATCTTTATTATTTATTACAATTTTCCTACATTTTCCTTCTTTTCTTGGTACGGTATATCGAAATCATCATATATGGGATAGTTTTCCGTATATGGAGCCTCATCTGACGGAGAACTAACTGTTGTTTCAGGAACTCTATGATCTACCAATTGTTTTTCGTCTTCATGAACTGTCTTTGAAATAGTATTCAGTATCACTCTGCAATTACAATTGTGCAAGATGATAATGTAAATGTTAATAGTACTATTGTTTACTTAGATAGTTCTTGTACTTCCGGTGCCAATGCAGCGGGATTATCCGATTTTTCCACTCGAAGTAATTCAGCATTAACTACTTTTTCCGTTACATCTGCAGTTGTTTCAGCGATATGTGGTTTTATTATATCAGTGCTGGCTGACACTACTTTGTTGGCTGCTTTTGCAGTTTGTTGTACAATTTTGGGATCTTCTAAAGGCATCTAAAATAGATTTTGAACACTGAGTAACAAGTAAAAATAGATCGTATATGTATTACAGAGTCATAATAAAAATAAATATATTACTTGTTTTAATTTTGTCATCAGGTCTTCTTGTTTCGTATGAAATTCTTCCGAATTTGGATCCATACTTTCTAGTTCGTTTGTTTCATTTGTAATATTTGTTAAAAGTTCTGCTGGTTTAACAGTAGTAGTGGTAGTTGTGGTAGTAGTAGTTGTGGTAGTAGTAGTACTAGTAGTACTAGTTGTAGTTTCATCACATGGATATAAAGTTGAACATTTATCCATTTTTAGTTGTAAAAAGTGCGATTTAGTTACGGATCCCCTCTCTTAAAATACAATACACTTATATTATTTACATTATTACACATACATACAAAGAAACATCAATATCAGGTTTTACTTTAGTAAAATTATATAGATATCTTATTTAAATAAACTACGCATTGTTTGACGTATTTGACATATTCTATCAGAGCTGAATACTATATGAAAATATACTTTGTCAAGTTCGTAATATTAAAAATATAGAATAAACTATTACTTCCATAGCAAAATATCGTGTATGTATCATTTGGAATCAATTTATCTCTGTAAATGACAAGACTCTGACTTTTGATGTCAGCAACATCATCTGGTTTTAATTCCTTTTTCTTATTAGTGTCTGAAGGATCTATATTCCATGAATATTGGATACCAGTGCAGGAACCTGTACATTTAGCATACAGCTGGACAGGTTCTGACGGGTTTACTAACAATCCATCTTCACCACAATTTTTCGTACATCTAAATAATACATGAGCACAACATTCAAAATCAGGAATTAATATGATCATAAGTACTTACTGTGTTTCAAGTTCGAAATTGGCTACTAGTTTCAGGCAAAAGAACAGTATTATATATTTGAGTAAAAACATTTCAGTGTATTAAAATTGCGCTTGATGTATACTTATTTAACATTAATAACAAACTGATAACAATTGTTTTGCTATTTATCCATAACAACGGAGTTAATTCATGAAGATTTCACAAATAGTATCGCAGTCTGTCAATATTGCATATGATTATACATGCATAAAATTGATTTCGTTATCAAGGTCCTTACGGGGATATGGCCTAAACAAGTAATTGTTTTAATGATATCTCTGTTTCAATCTTTTCTAGTGATTTCAGTTAACAGGAATTATGTACGTACGATGAACATTAACAGTTATGTAAGGAAAGCATATATGTGTTTTAATTGTCAAGAATAATTAAACATTTTCTATAATCGTTGACATTTAAAGACTAATTCCAGATTTGATAGAATGAATACATACATATTCTAATATGATGATAAAATATCTAATACGTTTTCTAGACAATAATGTGATTATTACAAATATTTGACAGGAAAATAAAATTATGCTAAAAGCACGTTTTGTTTTTGTTGGTGTGTGAATGTTTGCTTCTTGTATGATATTCAGATTTACTTTGCGAATGTAAACTTGTTTAGCTTCTGATAATAAAACCAGACCACTGCCGGATCATATTTCCAATTCTGGTACGAAGTTGTACAGCACAACAGTAGAATCATTCTCGATAACAATGGTGAACGTATTACAAGTATTTCTTGATCGGAAACTGAATTGCTCGAAAATGGCGAGTAAAACATTACAGGCCGTTAACGATACAACACAAGGAGCTTATTGTCCGGCTATCTGGGATGAACTGTTGTGCTGGCCACCGACTAAAGCAGGAACAGAACTTCAACTGCCGTGCCCCGAATATTATGGGTTTAAATCGGAGGTTAGTAACAATTATACAGCTTTGTTTCACACGAAACCCTGTGAATATTTCACGGGCATAATTTTAAATGTACATTACTAATGTGTAACAATAAAATCTTATTTTGGTTTTGTAGTTTGTCAAATGTTTTATTTAACTTTTAAATTGTAATGTTACTTATTTAAAATAGTTGTGCATTAGAATATATAAAAATAGACTGCATTAAATTAATCAGAATAGAGTAATATGAGATTACATTTATTATTTTCCCTTATTTTTTTAGACATTTGCATCAAAGAAATGTACAGAAAATGGTACATGGTACGTGAATGAACAATATAATAAAACATGGACGAATTACTCGCAATGTACATTGTTATATGACAAGGAAACGGGTAAAGTTGATATTCCAGTACATTCTGAAAACCTGACAATTTATATGTGGTGGGTGCCGAAAATTAAAACCCTCAATCATATCGGCTATGGTGTATCTTTAACAACTTTGATAACAGCTATAGCCATATTCTGTTGCTTTAAGTAAGTTCTCTCACTATATCTACTCAAATACAATCATTAATATTCTACTAACAAACTAACTTATATTTCCAGAAAACTACAGTGTGCAAGAAATTGTTTACACATGCATTTATTCTTATCTTTTAGTTTGAAAGCATTTATGTCATTGCTAAAGGACTTTCTATTCGTTGAAGGAATCGCACTGGCAGAAGATTTAGTTTTAATCGATGGAAAGAAGACATATGTCAAGGAACACAATGTACATGCAAACATACATACATATTTGTTTTGGATATTTGTTCAATCTTGATTTCTTTTTTAGTTCTGGCTTTGTAAGGCTATAACTAGTGCTTGGCAATATTTTATCATGACCAATTATATTTTAATACTAATGGAAGGTATCTATTTGCATTATTTACTTTTTCGCACGTTATTTTCGGAGAAGAATGACATCAATCTGTATGCAGCTTTAGGTTGGGGTAAGCACTATTGAAAATGTGTATAAAAAATTATTATCGAGATATAAATTGCAATTAAAATGTTAGTTAATTATGTACCGCTTGGGGTATAAAATCTAATTTAAAGATAGGGTGCGGACGGGTATGTTTACTGAATGAAACCAACTAATACTGACATGCGTATAGCATTAAAATATAAATCAAGTTACATTTGTCGTACATCAGTTTATATTAAATATTTTTAAGTCATATTTTTATATTTAGGACTACCTACGTGTTTCATTATCCCTTGGATCATATTGAAAATAATATACGAAGATGAACTATGTTGGACAAAGCAAGAAAACAAATATTACTTGTTGCTAATTCATGTCCCAATTGTAATTGCTACTCTGGTAACACAAACTCATAAATCTCTATTACCATTGGCTAAAGCATATATATACATTTATTTCAGATTAATTTAATATTATTTGTAAAGATAGTGCACATATTACTTGTCAAACTGAATACTATGTATATTCAGCAACAAAGAATTAAGTATCGGTATGTATTTATTTACAAGTTCAGTATATCGACATGCCGTAAAACAATGATTACATATTTTAGAAGACTCATACGGTCTACTTTAATTCTAATGCCATTGTTTGGAGTTCCATATACATTTTCCATTGTGACGTGGTATTTTGCATCCACGGATCAAATAACTGAACTAGCATGGATGTGTTTTGATCAAACTTTTACTTCACTCCAGGTTTTTACTACTCATTTGTCACTATTAATAACATAGGTTATATTAATACTTACAATTTGTAGGGTTTCTTTGTGGCTCTCTTGTATTGCCTGTTAAACAACGAAGTGCAAAACGAACTAAAGAAGTGTTTTACTCTGACAAGAAAGAGTATAATGCGAACTAAGGGCAGGGACAGGAACCACAGTTTCCCCATGTACCCTGTTAGTCGAACTAACGTTACTGTATCGCTATCAGTTGGAAATGAACGCCGTTTAACTAATTAAACTAAAATATATATATATGTA
>JAGJTL010005947.1:945639-961018 GCA_022063505.1 Calosoma granatense | reverse complement strand
GAATTTCAACTAAATGATTATATATTCTAAATATAATGTTTAATGCGTCTATAGATAATTAGTATTCTTATTAATTAATACAATGAATGCGAAATGATTAGGTGACCATGAGATCAAGGGCAATTTTATATGTGACCTTAGCATATATGTTTATAAAACAATGTAAGGTAATTGTAGCTGCATATATAATATATAGTCAATCATATGTTATTAATTTTCTGTTTAAAATTTACCGTTGCAAAGCACGCAGTTTAACTACTTCATATAACTTTGACAATAAGTTAAATTTTGTATTAAATTAGAATTTAAACCGGCTAAATTTATTATTGTTCAATGCTGAAAAGAAACGTGTATTTTTATGTATATAAGCACACTTTTGCGGAGTTGCATCGTCCTTTGTTTAATTCGTTCTTAACAATGACTTAAAACGAACAATATTGTATCAGTTTGACAATATGATAGGTAAGTTTAATTTGTTGTTACTGAACAATGTGTAACTGAGCAAAGAATTGTCTAATTTTAAGAATAAACTAAATTTTGTATTGTACCAAAGAAATGTTTACCTGTGCATCTCCATTTATACGTACATTTGCTAAAAGAAGAGAACATTGAATCAACACTTACATATTGCTATCGGAAAGTTCATCAAAATTGTAACTTCTAATTCGGTGATGGGTATCGGCTGCCAGTACTGTCTTACCATCGTCACGACACCATAGACAACTAACGCGCACCCCTTCCCAGCTATCCAGCACATTACCCTCCAAATCACACTGGTAAAATTGTCCCCGTATACCACCGACCACAAACTTAGTTCCGTCCTTGTTCCACGCACAGCACGTTAGCACATCCTCTGGCGACTGTGACACTTTCAGTAACTTATCGTTCTGTATGTTCCAGAGCCACACTTCCGGACTCTCCTCCGGACCGCACGCAATCAAATGGTTGGAGTCCGGACTCCAAGCCAGATACGCAGCACCGTACGAATGCCCGTCCAGGGTTCTACGTAATGTTACAGTGCACGTGTCTGAATGTACGTCCCATATGATCACGTTCGAGTCTTTGGACCCGGTAGCTAGTTTCGTACCGTCAGGCGAGAACTGACAGAACCACACTTCGTCACAATGTTCATTCAGAATCTGTAATGAAAATCATAGAGATATGTAATACATAATCTGGTTTAATGGATGATTGTATAGTATGTTTCATAATCTGTCAAACAGTTGCAAGATTCCAATACGAATCAAGCATGAAAATAAACAATATCAGATGTTATATTCAAGGTAATGCCGCTTTGCTTTTGTTTACTGTTATTCGTGATAAAAATTCTTGTTGATATGAAATATTACACAAATAACTTGTTGTTTTCAATAATATAGTGTCGTAGATTATTTAGTTATCAAATAGTAGGGTTTGGTTTCGGGTAACAATGAGAGAGATTAATGAAATAACTATAAATTAACAAGAGAATTAACTAGCCTGGATGCAATACGTTGGGAAATGTTCCTGTGGACAGCAATGATCAACAAGAAGGCTAACAGTATCAAGTCCCATGCCTACGGTGGTGTTGTGGTACGAACATTTCTGTGCCTGCAGCTCAACCGCTTGAGTCAGCAGAGCCTGGAGACGTCTTGGAGGTAGCATAATGCTAGCTGGAAGATATGTCTGTAACTTGTCCATCAACGCAGTTCGAGATTTCAGACCTTTGCCCTCCCTGTCATACAAATATTTCACATTAAACAATGTACTCAATCATTGTTAGTATTATTTATATGCAGAATATATTCAACAGAGCTTGTATGAAGCAAATATGCAATTATCATACTATATAAGCTGATTTCAGCACTGCTGATTTAACAAAGATTTTGTTATATCAGCAAAAATGTGTAAAGATCAACACGTTATTATAGAAATTAGAAATTTGCAATAAGACAGATGTATTCGTTTATGCGAATCACATTAAATAATTTAAAAATGTGAACTCAAGATACCAACGAGTATCATTGATGCTCAACACAATTTTGTACTTTGTTCTGTCATTAAAAAAATGTATATCACTTAACATATTAGTGCAGGACTTCACCAATATATAATAAAATTTGTAACTAAATGTAAATATATTCTATCCATGATTCTCTGTGTTAGGATTGGCCAACCTTGATGTACACAGATGTAATTTCGTCAATATGTTGGAGATATAATGACACAGCAAAATTCGTATATGTTTACTGCATGTTCTACCATGCACTCTATTATTAGACCACAGGAATAAAGTGACTATTAATATGTATTTCCATTACACTTTCTGGAAAATATACGTTAGCGTTGTCAGGTAAACAAGATCAAGTCAGTTTCTTTGTGTACAGATATGTCTTTGTAATATGTGGTCTAAAAGTAGTTGCATACTACTACATAAATATGTAGTTTTATTATGAATTCTATCTTTAGAATGAAACAAAATAAAAAGCGAAAGTTTTAGTCAGTTTGTGTATAAGTTAAATGATAAAATTATTACCAATTTGTTCTGGAATGGAGCTCCTGGGTCCCTGAACACATCATATAACTGGACAACTGATGAACACGGGTGGTGTTATGTTGCAATGGTGTTAGCTCATTCCGTAACACATGAAGAGCGTCCAACACTCTGCCTTCTTCTAAATATTCCAAGTACTTTTGTTCAAGCAATAGGAATTTCATCTCCTGCAGCACAAAACGCACACACTTAACAGAACATTAAATACTGCATACTCTAAGGTATTACAGTCAGATTCTGTGAATTCTCCAACAATGGCTTTAACTCCTGCAGATCATGATCGGCTTTCGTCCAATCTGCATCCATGACATGCTGACGAAACTTAGCAGCAGCGGGATGATCCAGACGACATCCAGACTCTACCATCAATAGTTCGGCAGTGCGACTTGAATGACACACAAGACAATATATGATTGAAACATGAATAATGTTTAATAAGGTTAGAGTTAGACAAAGAATAATGAAATGTTAGTAAAACTATATAAATATACAGTTACTAGTTAGTAGTCATATTCACTGTGCAATGACAGATGATAAACAATGTGTGTGTGAGTAAACAAAGTATAAACACTGCGTACTTGAGTCCGACGGTTTTCAAGTGCTGTCCAATGAGACGGACAATGTCCTGGTTGGTCTCGTCCATAGTGACTGCGGGTCCGACGTCTCCGTTGGCTCGGGCATCGTGGCCATTGGCTTCGGAAGCGCCGTTGCTGCAGGAGGTGGCTGCTCCAGCCCCGTTGCGGGCGCAGCCGTTCGCTGTCGGCTGTTGCATTGTCTCGATGCAACTGCAACTGTTGCTGCTGTTTTTTCGGGACTTTTTACGCGGCGGCCCTGCAGCACCGTCGTCACCCGATGACTCACCGGTGGAGGCCAGGCTTATTTTTAAAATGCGCCGTGGTCACTGTGTATTTTCTCCGCTACGCACGATATTTCGCCGAGAAATATTGCGACTTGCACGGAATGAGTAGTGTGTACTTGCGTTATTGCGTGTGCATTCCCACACACGCGCCCAGCGCGCACCTCTGTGCTATTCAGACGTTGTGTGATCCTCAGACCTGACCTCAACGGATGTGTTGATAAAAAAACCAATCACACTATGCAAGAATACATCGTCAAATTCGATGATCGAAATACCAGTGCTTCCGTCAAGCGTCAAGGCGTATTGAGAACGCACCACAATTGGACACAGCTGAGCAGTATTTAGATATTGCGTCACAATCTACTTAATCAAGCTCAACCTTACACAGAACACAAAGACGTGTCAATAGTATGCTTTGTTTTTACAAAATAACTAATCAAATACAAGTGCCAAAAATCTAAATAGACAGCTAAACGAATACGAGCTGTCACAAACCTGCGGATAACATTAAAAATATAGTCATTGTATGTATAAACTTTCCCCAGACGACACTCGCACTCCTCAAAACCCAACACGATCAGCTGAAAACTGAAATAAACAGCTGTGCTGACTGCTGACCTCGACGTACCGAAAGGTCAGTTTACATCATAACGTTCACCTACAAACGTTATTTACATAAGATTAATATGGCAACTGTATAATTTTCACAAACCTATTTAACTTTTTCAGATATAAAGCAAAATTACTTAAACGAATACGGAAACTGTTATTATTCGATAATTAAACATTTTTTTACAGCGCTTCTAGCGCTACACGTAGTTGTAAATTTGTCTTTAATGACATACCTAACCATTCTTTAGACCAATCAAAACACTGCGGATTATTGGAAAAGTAATGGCGTATGCGTTCTTGTAGTACAGTGGACCAATAGTTTTGCAGATAAACTGTTTATCCGCATAGTATATAGTGTTCAAACTGAACTACTATAGAACTGTCATACGGGTATAACCTCTGGGTGTATCAATACAAAAACAATTACACTAACCCAAAAAATGTCAAATAGATATAATTATCAACCGTTTTATAATGAAGGAATCAAACCGCACATATTAAGAGTACCGTTCGGACGTTTTGCATGGTTAACTGTATCGTTACCTTTCTTTGGCCTTTTATTTTGTGTTCTTTGGTCAGTAATTTATGATTTTGAAAGAGCGACGTTTACACATTGCCAAGTTTACAATATACTACCTTCCTTATCTGCAGCTATTGGTAGTTTTTCTCCGCAAAAAGAAGTTTGGCAGTGGGCTGTGGGATTGCAGGTAAATATTTTTATACGAAAGTTTTTTGAACTGTCTTCATTCATTGAACTTTTCACATGTAAATGTATGATAGTATATACAAAAAAAAACATTAAATCAAGTTACCTTATTGAGTTTAACGTCCACATTTATGTTACAGGCTTTTCCACGTTTTATTGTAGCATTTATGTATAGAAAATATCACAAAGAAGTGCTGTTTCCATGGGCCTATTGTTTCAGCACTATTGCTTTCTTGTTAAATCTTGTGGAAGTTATTTGTTTAATTGGACTCTCGTTCTGGACGTCCACAGATAATTACCGTATGTACATTATTTCATAACACATTGTAGTGACTGTAAATATGAATGAAAATATGTTTCAGCCGTGCACAAGAGTTGTTTTGCAACATTCGTGGTGACGTCAGAGTTGTACATGCTTATTACTTGTATATTATTCAAAAGATGCCGACGTCATCCACCGATGAATATAGAAATAAAATCGTTGCGAATTAAGGGACAACTTGTTGCGTTTAACATATGCAGTATTATGTTGGCATCTTATTTCTTTATGAGACACAATTCTTATTGTGAAAGTGGAGGTATTTATTACTGAATATTATTTACAAAATTGCACTGCACTATATCCAAGCTAGTGTCGTCAGTGTTTTGGTTCTCTTTTCATTTAAAATGATCACTAAACCCTCACACACTTATTTATAATGTTTATTAACAGTATTTTCTTCTATTATTTTGTAAATATCCTAAGTGAATCCTAACCTATCTTAGTTTATAAATGACAGTATATGTATAATAATAACTGTATATTGTTACAGTGTATTCACTATTCGCACTGTTTGAATACTTGGTAGTACTATCCAATATGGCTTTCCATATGACAGCGTACTGGGATTTCTATGACAGGGATTTAGTATTGAATGAAGACTGTGATATTGATCTCATATATAGATGATAATATGAGATCTTAATTTTAACTTTAATATAAATTTTACCGTATTTAAATGTATATATTTTTTTCTTGTTATCGCTATTTGCACAGCATTCCAACAGCCATGGATTTTATCTTTGTACATAGTGTATTATACAATTGGAACAAAATATACTATTATATTAAGATAAGTAAACGAATAAGTAGTATTGTTTAACATTTATAAAACAACGGCAGCACCCATGAACATATAAACTAATTTATAATTATAACAATATTAACACTTTGACTGCCGAGTCGATTTTTTTAAAGGGAATACCCACTATGATGTGTTTTGAAAACACACGGTAGTCAAAGTGTTAATTGGTATACAAATTAACATGCATTAATATTAACAACAGTTACTAGTATATTATTTATGTAAATAATATTTAAACCTAAGAAAAATACTACTAATTTGTTTTAAGTATATAGTCATAAAAACACAGTATTTTTTATAATACGCATTACAAATTATACCAAAAATGGAAATTTTGAAGAAACGTCTTCGCAGTATTGTGTCGTTATTTATTAACTACGTTTTTCAAATAAACATATTTTCCAAAAGTCTATTTAAAAATCAATATTTAAAATTTCTAAATATTATTTTTTAAACGTAGAAAATAATCATAGACCACTCATTTCATAATACAGAAGCAGTATATTTATTCTTATCACATAATTTTATTTATGCTAAACCAAATTCTTCTTTTACTTTATCCGCTAACATCTTAGCTATAGCCAGTGAACTTGTAGCTGCAGGCGACGGTGCATTTCTACAATGGAGTATACGTTTTCCTACAGCACTTGTGCCCCTGTCAAACACAAAATCATCCACTAAATCACCGTTAGCGCTCATTGCTTGTGCCCTGACACCTGCAGGACCACGGGACACATCTTTAGCGGTGATTTCAGGAATGTATTTCTGTAAATCTTTCATCTGTAATGAAGTGATCAATGATTTCAACATCTCTTTCGAACCGGGCGCTACATATTTCAGTGCCATTTTTCTAAATCCTGAATATTTCAGAGTCTCACACAGTTCTCCTACATTGATATCTGCCCATCTGAAAAAATATGTAAAATTATTATCAAAAATATATATTTGAAGTATTAACATATGTAATTTTGTTCTTTAAATTATTTTTCTTCACTAACTACTTCGCAAATACTTTCACAAGAAATATTTTAACTCACAAATATTATCAGTTTAGAAAGTCACTAAAAATAATTTCTAATTAACTAATAATTCATTTCAAAATGGCACAATAGACAGAATTCTTTTAATAAAATAAAATTATTTCTTTAACTATGATATAGCAAATAAAATATTTTTATTTTCGTGACATTAATAATTTTAATTGTTTAAGATATTATTAACTTACGTATATCCTTCTCTCTTCAATGCTAATACGGCATTAGGTCCTAATATTACACTTCCATCCATGCGCGGTGTAAAATGGACACCCAAGAACGGAAACCGTGGATCAGGTACCGGATATATGTTACCTTTGATCATATGATTCTTACTTGGATGTAACAGCAAATATTCACCACGGAATGGAATAATCTGTGGCTCTTTGGAACAATCTGACATCTCGGCCAGTTTATCAGAATATAATCCACCGCATGTGAACACATATTTAGTTTTAACAATCTGTCCATTCTTAGCTCTGACAATAACCGGATAATCTGCAGAGTCTGCACTTTCAAATTTATTTACTTCGAAATTCAAATGTATATTCCCGCCACAGTTCTGGAAATCTTTACTGTACGACTGTGTGACTAGTTTATAATCAACAATGCCAGTATGCGGAGACCACAGTGCTTTTAAACCACGACAATATGGCTCTATTTCCTGGATCTGTTTCCCTTCTAACAGCTGTAAATCAGGTACATTGTTCTGTATACCTCTCTCCTGTAATACTTTCAATCCTTCCACTTGTTTCGCATCCGTGGCTACAATAATTTTTCCGACTTTTTTGTAAGGTATTTTTTTCTCGTCACAATATTGGTAACACAATTTTAAACCTTCACCACATAATTTAGCTTTCAATGAACCCGGTTTATAGTAAATGCCTGCATGTATCACACCACTGTTATGACTACTTTGATGACGTGCCAATTCTGGTTCTTTTTCCACAATTGCAATTTGTAATTTCGGATGTCGAAGCAAAATTTCCCGCGCTGTGGCCACTCCAACGATACCACCGCCCACAACAACGACGTCGTATTCACATGACCTTATATAATATAAATTCAGTGTTAACTCTATTGATTTGAACAAAAATAATTATAAGTTTACTGACCTTTCTCCTGATGACAAACAACGTACGGATTTCAGAACAGAATTATTGGAAAATGCGTATTTAACGCATGCGGATCGAATATTTGCTAGAGCCATTATAGAATTATATGTATGTGTACTTGAATCTAAAAACGATTAAATGTTCATGTTTCTATTCCGCGCTTCTCGACCTCGCTGCATACAGTAATACACACCGGCCACAGTCGCACATTTTATAAATGTAAGATTGATATGATAAAAACTAATGATACTGTCCTTGACTTACGATTTCTATATTTTAAATAAAATTTCCTTTTCGTTTGACATTTCTAACTTACCAGCACAGTTGTAGTTCTACGACCAACCGTCGATGTCGCCACATATTCAATTTTGAGAATGTCGTACGATGTTCGTGCTAGATCGGCAATTGTCGTGTGCGAGTTTTAAACAAAGGCGGGTAAGCGAGAGAATGTGCAGTTCGGCTGGCTCCGCGTATGTGGGGGCTGATGGGATACGGAGATAGGTTGGCGCGACAGTAGAGCCGCGACTGTTGCCGAGTATGGAGGAGGAGTTACGTTGTCCCGTGTGTAAACAGCTGTACAATAACCCGGTGCTGTTACCGTGTTACCATGCTTTGTGTTTGAACTGTGCCGTGCACCTTCAGCAGCCAGCGTCGCAGGCTAGCGGTGCGGCGGCGGCAGCTACGGCTGCCCCCGTGGAACAGGCGGAGAGTGTTGCTTCGGGTGGTTCAAGTAACGAACCAGGTGACTACCAGGAGGTGGACAAATTGTCCATCCTCAGCGAGACGGACAGCGGTGTCGTGTGCACCTCGCGTCCCAACAGTTACGTCGGTACACCGAACCTGCAGGGTATACTGTTTCCACCGTTGAGTACGAGCGCGTTGTCTGTGGCGTGTCCCGTCTGTCATAAGCTGGTTTATTTCGACGAGAACGGTGCCCATAATTTGCCCAAGTACCGCGTGATGCTCACCATTGTGGACAAGTACGGCGAGTCGAGAAACCTCACGCTCAAGTGTCAGATGTGCGAGAACGAGCCGGCTCGCGATGCGACCGTGATGTGCGAACAGTGCGAAGTGCTGTACTGCGATGCTTGCAGAGAGGCATGCCATCCGAGTCGCGGGCCGCTTGCTAAACACACGTTGCAAGAGCCGCGACGTGGCCAGGCCACGGGCAAGACGAGGGCACGCGAGGGTCGCTGTCCGGAGCACGATGAGGAGACGCTGTCCATGTACTGCATGGTGTGCAAGGTGGCGGTGTGCGCTCTCTGTCTACACGATACACGTCACACTTCGCACGATGTGCAGGCCATAGCAGCCATGTGTAAAGCTCAGAAGGTACGTGTACCCTTCGTTCCTCATAATACAGGCCTCCATTCCTTGACAAATAACACGTATACACATAGTTTATTCAGAATATGATGACATACAGCATGTATATTTACACTCTTAGTAAACGTTATATTAGAAAGATGTTTAAAATAAATTCCTGTGTTACTCTATTTCTAGTACAATTTATCTTAGATGCATATAAGTTTATCAGATCAAATCACAGTGAACATATTATTTATTTTACTTTCATATACAAAGATTTAAAAACTGACGTTTTTAAATCGGTATTATTTATTTATTATTGAGCAATAATATTTTGCTACTGTTACAGTTTGTAAATCTTGACAACCTTGATTTTTTTGTTGATCTAGATTACATTTTTTTGTTACGAAACATTATTAAGGTTTGTATATTTAAAAAAAAAAGTACTACAACTTTCACGGTTCATTCATGAACGGAAAGTCTATAAATAGTACTAATTGGATATTACGTAATGAGTTTTACTGTAATAAACATACACTTAAGTAAGAGGTGAAGAAACCGTATAAGGTTAAAATATATGTAAAAAACCTCACTTAGTACATGTAAAAACTAATATAGACCGACAAATTAACTGTTTTGTATATTATTTATTTGCATTTACTTGTACCAGAATTAGAAGTTGTATACAGTACGTATAAATCATCACAAAGAACTTATTCTTAAGTAATTTGTTGTTTACTAAACGCATAAGATAAATGCAAATTCTTACATGTTCTTAAAAAACAATATTTACATTTCTCTCTCTACTCTAATTGGTTGGGATAATATATTCAACAAAGAATAGCTAATTCTATTTATGCAGTTGTTGTTTATATCTTAAATATTTTTTACTTGCAAGTGTATGTATATAACACAAAGGTGAGTCCCCTTATACAGTTGACCAGCTTAGTTTTGTGGGTAAACACACTGTAAACATTTGAAACTTTGGTTTGGACGATTGTAACTCACCCTGTCTAAAATAGAAAAGACAGCTGGACTCGATGTATTGGGTAGAGGGACTGCAATAGACAATAGCTATGGTGAATGTGAAGGGATAGTTCACAATATTTCAAACACAACACAACTACATTTCACTACAAAGAATTGCTGAGTTCCTAGGCAATATTTTAAACTTCGTAGTTGACAAATATATACAGCGCAATACAATATAACTCAAGTATGAGATAGTTTTTTCATTTATTTCATAGTAATTCATTGTTATATAAATATATATATATTAATAAAATTACTTTGTTTTTACTACGTATTTATATTTTTAATTTATTTGTTTCAACACCATTGTGTCATCATCAGGAATTAACGAAAACAGAAGTTATAGATAACTCATTTATTTTATTCCGCGAAAATTAATGATTATATATGTTTTCATTTTATTATAATAATTCACATCAATATTTCCATTGATTTGCAATTACGTTTATGAAAGAAACATTAAAACTGTTAAAGTTTAATTTCAAAGAGGCTCTTGTGAAAATAAATACTTATTATTACATTTAAAAAACAAATGTATATCGCATTGTTGGTATTTTAATTATTACAAATAAAACAGTATTTCAGTATACACTTGTATGTAATGCTGTAGCAATTTATTAAATTGCCAGGTACTTTTGTGACAAGAGACAAATAAAAATAGCGATTAGATACTTTCCGAGATGCGAATAGGGATGTGGAGCGAAGAATGATAATATTGGAAAAGCTATCGGGGTTCATATATTATAGTCCGTGGTCTAATTACTTAAAAACACACACACACACACACACATACTTATATACGGACTTAATGTAATGAAATTCTACTATAAGGGGTTGGATTTAAACAAAAGAGCGCAGATATTTTGGGTTCGAGGATTCAGTGGTCGAATACTGGAAGGAAGTTGTTTTAAAAGTTGTGCATGTGCTGTATGTTGTTGTGAGCACCCGCAATACACCACGGTCGATATGTCTACACCAGTGCACCCCAACATGTTACAATCAAACCACAATGTTATAGGTTTTAAGCTCACTGGAATATATACACATTAGTTGTGTGTTGCAAGAAAAAACCAAGCATTGTACGGGTTATTTTTAAAATGTATACATATTTTTCCCGGTGCATTTTAGAGTATAAGTGTAATTATTGTTTATAATTTAAAAATTATGACGCTACAGAATGTTTTTTAATGTTTTTGCATTGTGACATATTTTCTTGAAAAAGTAAATACTGTATGTAAAATTTAGAGCACTATTATTAATATATAAATTACACTTACAGTGAAATTCACTTATAGGGAACTCGCATATAGTGAACACTCGTTTATAACGAACGTATGCACCGAGTTACAACTAAATACATTCCACCGTATTTTTACATTTTGATATAAACAATAGATGATAAACAATTTCGCATTCGAAATTTTTCATTATTACAATACTTTCTTTTTATACTGTGTATAAGAAAGTAAAAAGTGAACTTTTAAAAATTAAAACTTAAATTATATTGTACAGTTTTCTGTAAAAGAATATGTATTGCCCTAGGGCAACGAATGTTACTCATAAATTCTTCAGTAAAGTAAAGTTCGTATCACAAAGTGTGTCATGCCGGTAAAATACCAGTGTTTATTGCTACACTGCTTGTTGTTGTCGTGCCCGAAGGTGTACTGTACATTTGTTATAACCCCGTGTTGTTCCGTATTGTAATAAATACTATATTTGCGAATAAAACACTGTACTACATTGGTCAACTGTATACGTTGGATTTTACAAGTTTTAACCTGAATGCATTCACGTGAAAGTGTTCATACATAAAGCAGGAATAAGTTTATTATTCAAGTTTGGTATTTTTATTAAACTTCTTGAGAGTATATTTGAATTAAAGTGACTTGATTGCGAATACAGATAGTTCTGTCCATATAATAATATTTGTTGTCAGGCCTGACGCTAAGTAAAAAATACACTGCAACGGGACGTCTGTACAAGAATATATTTTCTAAGTAACGCCCACAGTAGCTAAAAATTTTGAGAAATAATTTATTGTTACAAAGAGGCATTTAATTTATAGTTACAAGACCTTGGAATAATTGTAATTTTTTAGAGTAATTTATTTATTAATTGTTTGATGTTAGTTCAGTAACATTTTTGTTAAAAAACCAAAGAATAATTTCATTATTGACTATTTTGATTTTCTGTTACTAAACTGTTTTACTTTGAAATAATATGCAACATTTTAAAATACCCTAAAATGCGTTTAACATTTTAGCAAAGTGTACACTTAAAAAATATTTGTAAGAAGAATAAGAATGTAGAATTTTTCCTCTTATAAAAAACCAATTTGTGCTTGGTGTGGGTGGATGTTTTTAAAAAAGTTTTAAAAAGTGAATTAAGTCGTCGAAAGCCGCGACATTATGGAAGCAAATGAGTTCAGCAACCTTTTATACACGTCATCTGCTTCGCGGCTCGGCATTCATTTACAAACTTCAGTGTGGAATCGATCAGCAACAAAATACTAATGACACAGCTGTGTACGCCCCTGTGCTTGTGCCCTTGATATTCATAGAATACCTACTTGCCTACGCTCCGTATCTAAAATATTGTCGCATGTCTGAAACGTTTCAACACGTTTAAACTTTACTAAAGTGATATAGTATATACTTTTAAATATACGAACTAATGTCATAATATATACGTACTTTTATACTTATCGATATAAAGCAGAAACATATATTTCTTAATCCGAAAATAGAACTTAAATGAGTATAGTGTGTTTCAAAATAATTGCACATTGACTGGACTTCATAATGAGTGTATCACAGCGGGATGTTTTGCTACTTGTACATCATACATGTACCCTTGAGATCAAGTACAAATAGGAGAAATATTACATGCAAATGCAGTAGGTAAACAAGCATAATATAAATAACATGGGTACATAAATCTACTTTCACGTAATATATTACCTGTCTTATTTGGACTTGTGCCAAATATGGTATACTATTGTATAATGCATAACATATATTATTACAATACTGCCATATCTTATACTAGTTTATCATACTTGCCTTCAAGTATATTTGCTACTAAATATATATGTACTACAATATTTTTCCCTTAATTAATTGTTTTACATGAAAATATTGAAAACTTAACGGTTTTTTCTGTAAATAAATAAACGTAAATATCAGCGGGAACTTAATGATAAGTATCAGAAACATATATATATACCTATATATATATAGGTATTGGTATTTGTTAAAAACAAAATACGAAGTTCCATATCGCCTGCAAGGCAGTCTTACAGAAAATCTGTCGTGAAAATAATGTTTACTTTTCTTATTTACTCGCGGTAATTGGATTTCCGTTGACGTTAGTTAACTTCCCGAAGTGTATAGGTGCGGCGCTGCCTTCGCATTCGTTAGTCGCGTACTACAGTTCACTTTGATTTATACATTCCCGTTCATCGAGAACATTCTAAAACTTCAGCCTGTGTGTACATATATAAGAACGCAACATGAGAGATGAATATTCTATTAAATACTAATTTCCTTTCCACGGAGTCAAATAATTATTAATGTTACTGATATATGTCATGTAATGTCTTTAAACAACTTTATGTACTTTTAATCCGGTGTTTGTTTCAACGAATACCTGAATAAATAATTCAGAAATTCTACGGAACAAGCCATGAGAAAGACTACGCATAGTTGTTTAAAGTGTAATTATTTAAAGTTATTTAATCTTTTGTTTATATAGTTTATCTAGCAGTTAAGAACATGATACACAAATATGTAACAAGTTATATATTTACAATTATGTTAGTAAAGATGGAGGTAATAATTAAGAAAATTAATTACATACAGGGTATTGCATGTGTATATATATATATTTACACTGTATCAGATATCCTGGTTATGCAAGATAATAAAAAATAAGTGCATTGCAAAACATAGAATGCTAAACATTCATTGAAATATTACAAACATTCTTAGCTTCTAAATGCTCTGTTAGTTTTTTATGCTGATATTTAATTTAATTCTTGAATTAAAATAAAAAATATCGAAGCTAAACTGTATTCTTTACCTGCTATACCATTTATATGACTACATATACAGAGTGTCCGTAAAAAAACCGAACATAGCAATGTACGGGTTAATTTTTTAATGTGCGAATTATGTTCGGTTTTTTTACGGACACCTTGTATTCGATATTGTTTGTTTTGATTCAAGATTTAAGTTGAAATTCTTCCTAAAAGACTCGGCATTAATGAATAACAACAATATATTATTATTTACACTTACCGTAGTTCACATTAACAACTCTTGTATCGAATATAACCTGTCAAATGTGTTATTATTAATGACGCTGGTCCAGTCTGCAATACATGATGAATATTAGTACAGCGCCTCTAGTGGAGGAGTGGATAATCACCGGTCACACGAGTGTGGTTGTCACGCAAACCTAACCAGCTTGAACCAGGTGGTAGTCGGTATTCACACGCAACTGTTCCATTACACAGTAATATCACTCTTTAGTACATAACTTTGTATTATGAATATAATATATTATACAAGAACCTTTAAACATAACAATATTTAGAACAAAATTTACCGTACTGTCAATCAATACAAAGAAAGAATATACATAACAGTATTAAGAAAATCATTCGTACTGTCAAATAGAAAACAAGGAAGAAAAGGAAAGCATATTTAAATGTAGTTATTTCGACAAAACTCCACTAAATTTTGTTTTATTCTTGCGCGCTTACTTGACGATATCTAAGTGTAATTACACACTTGACAAAATTTATCGATTCTGTTGCTCGTTAGCGTTTGTTTAATACACAAACATTTTTTGTTTATTTTTGCCCCGTGCAAATGAAGTAAACCGGTTGTGTAAAGGGGTGTTACAAGTCGCGTTCTGTTTTATCGACCTTCCTATATGGTTGGCTGGGTAAGATCAACTGTTAAAACTGTTCCCCCTCCTTTCCCCGCTTGTGGAAGAAACTAAACTGTATACTAGAAAAACCTCGAGTTCATTTTATATCAGATACGGACTG
>JAGJTL010005947.1:934832-945603 GCA_022063505.1 Calosoma granatense | reverse complement strand
TATATAAAGCAATTCCTGTCTGTCTGTTCCGTATACAATCCTACATCCGCCGCCCGATCGGGATAAAAATTTACAGAGATGTCCTCTAGGACCATGCGGGTGTCATAAGGTACATGGGAACGACGATATCTACTGTGAAATTTAGAAAAAAGGGTATAAAAATGAAATTTGACGTATGGTTTGACAGTCAGCACAATATTATTCTTTTGTTGACATATGCAAAGCCTTCTGTACCGCTCACCATAGTACATTGTAAGTCTTTTGTTAAGATATATCTACTTCCATGGCAACCGTACTGACGATTCAATCTGAATTTTTACATTTATTACGTAAGTAATTATAAATGGAAATATATATATTTCATGGACAACTATATGTTGCTTGCTCCAGAGTGGGTACACCAACAAATTTATTCATATACGCACCAAATGGTAAAACAAATATTGTATATCAAAAAGCCTTAGATTAATAGCTATTATAAGAACCCCGAGCAACGCCGGGTACTTGTAGCTAGTGTTATATACAACGAGATTTAGAGAAAAATATTATTATTTTTGGATTTTATCAATAATTTCTTCTTTTGCTAATGGAAAACTTGGATAATTATAAAAATATATGTTTGAGTAAATATATCTAACTAGTTTTGACTAGTTAAAAATATAATTTAGTACATTTTACGGCTTATGAATTTATTATATATTCTCAGTACATCACGCCTTTCCCATTACTGCGGGTAACAGACACCATTTTTACAATCATGTGCCACTTATTTTATAAAACATTTATACATAAAGAATTACTATGCATTTTTCTTTAAACAGTTGTCTAAGAATTAAAATATCTTATATTATTAAAGTCTAGCAAATTCTAGACTCTTAAGAAATTTGTTTAATTTTACAGATAAATATATTTCTAAAATAGAAGTTTTAAATTATAGTAAGTAACATTACGAATGTATGTTCAAAGAAATATTTTTAGAGAACAATCGATAGCTGTCATCATATATTTACAGAACTGCCAGTGAGAAGATAATATTGTGTTAGTGCATTGGCTAAGTGCATGTCGCTGGTAGAGAATGCATTCTGTTTGAAAGTTTACAGCCATACAAAGGTCTGCTTTTATAATCTACAATTATTCATTGCATTATCATGAACAACAAACATGTTAAAAATCAACTTGTTCCATGAGAAATATGAGTATGAAATAGCATTATACAAGATACAATATTTTTCGTTATATTTAAAATTATCATATGTCAATATTGTTTTTCCATATGTATATTTTAAAAAAATCTCTTTAACATAATAATTAAATTATTTTCTACAGATTAACAAATAGTTTTAGTACTATTTGAATATATTTGCTTGCACGTGAAATTAAATAACCGAAAGTATATTATTCCGTAAATCAATTTTGACAAAACATTCACAATTTACGGACTGTATAGGCTACAGTTTTGTGTTGCATATATTATAAGTATGCTGTACTTCACAAATTTAGATACTGTTGACAGAAGGCTTGGAGTAAAAATCTTAAATTATTCATTGTTCATGTGAAGTGTTTGCTTGTTCCTGCTTGTGCCGATGGCGATGTATGTATCGTGTCAACAGTAACACGTGTCTGGTGTATAGGGTTTAACGTTTAATGCCTTGCAGGCAGAAGGAGTATGTCCTCGTGCATCTTAAATTCGGTAAAGAGTCCTCTTAAACTCACGCGGCCTCTGTGCGTTACTCTATAAAGTGAAGCAGTACTCACAATATTGTTACACTTCAAGAACAGATTACCTCCTCCCATACAAGTACTTCACTTCTTTGTGATCTTTTGATAATGATCTGTTTGCAAAGAAGAAATTGTTGAAATTTATTTTATTATATATGATTGTCTTCAACTTTATTAATAATTAAACAGGGTGTTACAAGAGAAAACCTAACATAACATTCTACGTGTTATTTTTGAAATGTGAAATTATTTTTCCCCAGTGCATTTTAGATAAGATTTTTGTGAATTAAGAAACAATTATCGAAAATTAAAATCTTACAGTGTCAATACTACAAAACTAAATAAGAGATACGGTTTTATATATTTGATTTTAATAATTTATATATAACGTATAAGTTAGCATAATTAGTATATGCTGTATTTTAATGAATTACAATTTACCTATACAGGGTTTCCGTAAAAAAAATCGAACATAGCAATTTACGGGTTAATTGTTTAATGTGCGAATAATTTTTTCCCAACGCATTTTAATGAAAAAATTTATTTGAAAAAGTTGTTTAGAATTTAAAAATGCATAATATGTATATGTAATATTAGTATTGCATAAATATTTGTTTGAAACATGTTACGTGAATATAGATGACATATTTCGCACTAATCTGTTTCAAGTGTAGTGTGACAATGCTTTACGAGGACTAATTAGTAATAAAATTATTGAATTCAAACGTCATGTCGACAGTTTGCAATGGGAAATTGTACAATTTAAACAACCAAATTGGACAAGTAGTTACAAACGAACATTTAGACCATAAAATAAGCTTTCTAAATATGTTTGCTCGACAAGTTTACATATGACAGTCTGAACAAATACAAGTAAATTGCTTATTCGCATGTCAAAGCGTCTATAAAATTGAAAATTAAAAGTTGTTTGGTGATATATGCACAGAACACGAAAATGGAAGCACCCAGAGAGGGAAAGAGGGAGAGTAAGAGGAGGAGGAACAAAAACTCCTGTGGTTTCTCCTTAAAAGACTACGGCATGCAACGAAAGATTGTGATGAACCCACATTTTCAAACAGCAAAATTCGTTTGATGTTTTTCTTTTCAAATAATAACATTTTTGGTTTAAAAGATTGTTTCGTTTAACGCTCGGGCTCTATTCTGTTCCTGTTTGTACAATTTCTATTTATACATAAATGTAAACAATATTTTTGATCTTGGCACGAAATTGTAAACAATTATTTTTCTTTACGATAAAAATTCCTTTACCCGTAGTGAGTCAAATAATTAATTATTTTATTATTTACATTCTTGGATCAAACAGCAACTTTTTAAGTAGCGAAAATAAAAACTAAGTTTTGTGTTAAATGTAATTTTTATTTGGCTATGACTATTTTAGAAGATTCTAGGAGAATATCTCCAAGAGAAAATCAATAAAGAATTTTCTTTGTCAAGAAATTTCATTAAAAGCCAAGACTGAATTCATCGTGTTGGTACCTGGGCTGTAAAGCCCTGCAGTAAAGTTCCTCGTTAAGTTCCGTAACTTTATAAATAAACCACAACGAACACATACAGTCAGACACTTCAAGTGTTTACCACAATTTACAGTTAGTTTAAAACAATCCATATACCCCACACCCACTCCCGCTTCTCAAAAACAAAAGCAATAAAATGTAAACAGCCTCCTTAGGGCAGAGTTTAAAAATATGTTTTATTTACGCTAATTTCAAGATTGTACAGGCTGTGCAAAAAGTAAAGAAGATAATAATATCTACAATTCTTCTCAGGTTTGCCAACAAAAGCATGTAACATTTTATCAAAATGATTTATTAATATTGTCAGATATTAATAATTGTCTATAGCATAAAGATATATAAAATCTTTAAGTTTTAGATTAGTTCTGTTTGGCAAACGTTTTGTAATCTATAAAACAATATTGAGAATTCAAATATAAAAGTTTTTGACAATCTGTATATTATAGTCTGTTATCACGAGAGCTAGAAATATGTCCGATGTATTTTGATTTGTTTCAAATGAAATACTGCAATATATGCAGTAAAGTTTTATTGATACAACTCACAGTATCATAGAAATAGAAATAGCTTGCAATAGATGTCTCCACAAACCATCTCGTTTAGATGAAAGACATATGGTTAATATATTTATTGATTCAACATGATAATTAATTTGTAATTATACATACTTTTATATACCATCAGCTAGAATATTCAATGTATGTAAATGTTATCAAATATCTCATTTAAAATCAAGTTTCCATATTGTATAAATCTCATATTTCAGGGCAATTAGCGTAAAACAAACAGAATTACAAAAGGTATGTTCCAAATTAAATGAATTATTAATTAATTACACGTTTATAAAGCCAGAGCTAGGTAATAATTCTCTCTGTTTCGCGGAGAGAGAATTAGATTCAAATGTATTTACATTTCAGTTATTTTTTCCCCTGTGTGCCTGTATGTGTGTGTATATATATATAACAAATAACTTTGTGCCAGTACCAGCGAAACATTTGATAGATATGTCTCTGGACGTTACTGCAACAGAACATGCGAACACTGGTTTTGTGTGTTGAATTTTTATGTGTAAATAACACAGGTAACGTTTAACAGGGAACATTCCTTTATAATTTCAACTTGTTTATCATTTTAATGTTTGTCTATGACGTTTTAACTGCCTGAGTACAATTATATTTATATGAATTATTTGTGTAGAAAAACTATTGTGTGTACTTGTATTTATTACATACATACATACACACACTGTGTTGTACATTCATAAATATATAAATATTTTAATCCTAGTTAATAATGTGTCCATATTTTTTCTTGAACTATACCTATTTATTTAATTTTCACGAAATGTAAAATAAATAAACAGGATATAAGAATTAAAATATGATTCATCCTATTGCATCTGGATTACTAAAGAAGCTAATAATTATGCTTTAAGTTCTTTTTAAATACAAATGTAGATATTATTAAATTAAATCATTCATTGCTACGTACATATTTTAGTATCACGTAATATATGTACGTTGCTACATACAACTAAAGCAATTTTTGACAGCTTAAAACAGCTCTCTGTTTTATCCACATCGCTCTGTTTCATATTACAGTACAACGTTGCAACAATAAGACCAAGTTTTTGTTTCTATGTGGCCTGTGTATATAAATAGGTTTTTTCTACAGCTGAAACAAAAAAGTACAGTGTTCTACTTTTTGAACTGTCAGGATATTCTTGACTATGTTTTATGTACGCACGTGTGTGTGTGAGTGTGTGTGTATAGTAGCCGTTATAGTATAGGATGGTAGGGACGTCTAATAGCTTGTGTCCATGTTTATAGAGGGATTGTCAATGTTGCCTTCGGTCACTAACGTCAAAACACGTTCGCACACCAGTGCTGTGAAAACTGTTTTCACAGGAAGAGATATAAAATATGCAACTTGTAAAATAACAATGTATTTGACAATATGCATTGAACACTATTAGTTTGTTTTTTATTAATATTTAAGTATGACATTTTAGCAATGTAATTTATTTAGGTTTGGGTTGTTTAATCGTAGGTCTATGTGTGGATTTTTTTCATTTTATTATGTTGGTGGCAATGTTTATCTTGTATCAAGAATAACGCAATCAAATTTAAAATGAATCATTCTACACTGATGTGGTTTAAATATATTTTTTGCTTTTGCTATTCGTATAAAATAGTATTTAATAAACAAATATAAGGTGTTATTTTCAGGGCAATATAAATCAAATAAACATTATTTTTTTCTGTAGTTGAAATAATAAAAAATCCAGTTAGTATACAATTTTAATATATGGTATGATCAACTTTATGTTATTCCAAGGTTTGCGAAATGTACAGAGTACTGATATGCATTTATTCAGATAATAAACAGTAAATTACATTGTACATTGTAATACTAAAATATTCTGTTTCTTTGCAACTGCCTATAATTAAAGTACTTTTATGCAAAACTGTATACATACACGATTACTACCGAGACGAGAAAATAAGTAAACTTTTTCTAAAAAAAGTTTTAATATCAAAAATTGAATAAAAAGCCTTCCGTTATATTTCTTTACAAAATACTTGTTTCTTTGTATTTTTTTAAAACTCTAAAGCATCATTCAAGTTCGGTAAAAATAACAGTTCATTTACAAATGTCAGCCAATTTAAGAGGCTAATTATTTTCACGGGAAAAAATTAATTACATGCTTGCCTTTGGCACATTTCATTCTTGAAGTTTCATATTGTGATTCGGCAAAAGTATATGCACGTGAAATGAATTATTCATTCGCGTGCAAAGTTATTAAAACTGGTGCAAAAATATAACGAAGATTATATGCGACGTGAACGAACCTGCTATAAATAATGTACATGAACAATTGTAATTCGTTTCATTCTTTGTTTCAGACATGGATATACGTGTATAATATGTTCCTGTCTTGTAGAAATGCGTAAAAATAAATTCCACGTACAAACAAAAATTTACTAGACGATTAAGGAAAATAAATAATTGTTTAAAAAATGAAAATATTAGCCGACTCTATTTTTCCATACACATTATCAAAATTGTAATATTAACAAATGTATTTTTAGACTTGGAATAATTGAAAAAATTCGCTTTATTTTGGAGTATATATTATATTCCTAAAATAATTCTAGAATTCTGTACTTATAATATGAAATAAATAAATGTTCAATCTTGAATGGGAGAATATCAGAACATATATTATACATGTGCAATTATTTTCTGAATATGCACATTTTAATATGCAAGAAACAGTTGGTTATTATTCCAGTCCTGCTATGAATACATATTGTAATACATAACAAACATATCAGATGTATTTAGTAATATATTAATAGTACATTTATTTACCGATATATAAATTACACACTACGATACCAGGGACTATTAATCTAACATGAAAATCAACAATAACAAAACAGAATTACCTTGTTTATCTAAAATATAACCTTAGTTTAGATATTGCCTCCTTCTAATCTGATCAGATTACATCCAAACAGAAGTAAAATATTTCACATCTAATTGGGATATAATTTTAAACTGTTCCCAATATATAAATATCTGCGCACGGCTCTGCATTCCTGCGCGTTTTATCTATCGTACAAGAAGATTTAATTTCGTATTCGTGCACATGGTGCGTTTACTGGGCGGACTTGGAAGTGTTAGTTATTTGCTTATAATGAGCACGCATCCAATTATACTGTCCCGACTATAGTTGGCCGGGACATATACTAGCAGTGGCGTACAACGTCTTCTTGCACGCGGGGCGCACTAACTTGTCTTGCAGTGTTTTTCTTATCGTTTAGGTAACGTTATAAAAACAAGTTCGTAACGGGTTCAGATGCTTGCTTGTGTAAAAGTCGCTTTATACGGAATATAAATGTTTATGTTGCTTGCGAAAACGTGTACTAACTAGCAAACTTTACAATAGTTTAAATGCAAATTACATTATTAATTCTTGTATGTTGAATTAATTCATTTCAAACTGAATTTTATTCTCATTTTATTTGTGAGCTTTAAAAATATTTATAACAATAATTGGAATATAAAATATAAGTAATACAATTTAACAGAATAATTATCTACTGGTAATTTTCATAAAATGTGGTAAAATCAGATTAAAATTGCCCGAATCACATCTAATTTTATATTCTGACGCGGTAATTATTTGAAAGGGTGCAAAAATGGTTAACAGTTATTAGCGGGGTTATTAGCAATATGGAATATCGTAAAATCTCATTAAATTAAAGCTTTTATAATTTGTACTGATTAAACAGTTGAAATTTGAGAATAGCTTTTCCCTAAATTAGATTTCATTGTACATGTTTTTAGATAAATAAGCAATTATTATCTGATGGTTTTAAATTGAAGATCTCCTGAATATATTAAAACTAATTTATATGTTAAACATTTTCATGCTCGTAAAAATCTACAAAGAATACTAAAATTATAAATTGGAATATTTACAAACATATATGATGATCAATACATGAATTGAATATTTCAATATCGGTGGTAAAGGTGTATGTACATATTAGTGTTAGCAATAAGCTAATAAATATTCAAATGAAACAGTCTGGTTCTATCTTTTTTGATATCAACTAAATTAAACAAAAGAAAACATACATATAATGCTATAAAATCCTTATTTTACTTTTCTTGCTAACTAATGTAAATAAAAACAAGCCCAATTCGCAACATTATCAACTTTAAACCGTGCCACAGACAAAAACGTTTCGAATATGTTTTTGTCCGTTCCGCGGTCGGTGGACAGGGGGTGGGGTGTTATCGTGTGAAGTTATGGGGCCCATGGGGGCAGAGCACCGACAACTAGAGGGAGGACAAAGAGCGGTGTATCGCCGCTGGGACACAAGCGATGATTGCATACAGTAGCAGAGAGAGGTTATTTCAGATAAAGGGCGCGGGACAATGAGGTGCGTCCCGAAAAATTGTTGCAGCAATAACGCTTTGTATTATTGCACGCGGTCCGGACTGTGAACATTCATCTGTTCTGTGCTTATGGTGTGAGAACTGGGCATTCATGCAAAATTGCAAAGTAATTTTTACAGCAGACTTTTGCTTTATGTATCCAAATTTTTAAAACGAGATTCAAGATGTCTAGTAACATTCATACTTATTTAACAGATAAACAACGTAGCTTCGCTTCAATATTGTAGATTTTGATTCAAGCTTTAAGTTCTAGAAATTTGAAATTAATTTTGTATTATAATTTTGAATTCTACTTTTATTTAGCTTGTATCAGTGATTAAAAGAAATAAATATATTTAATTTCTTCACTATGAAAAGAATATAAGATTTATACTGTAGTTATTGTATTTAGTACATAACAATAATATGTAAAAATGACATGTTGTAACATACAATGATGTGTAAAACAGAAATGACATGTTGTAACTGTGTGTTTTTGTTCAGGTTATTGTCAATATTTCACATGTACTGCATGTGACAGACATGTTATTATATTGACATTATGTCGATGGCGGGTAACATTGTTTAGTTTAGTTATTCGTAAAATGCACGCGCCGCCTAACGAGGCTGATGTATAATTGACAAGTTTCACTGTCCGCCATGGAACACTGGAATGTGCAGCGTGTTTCGTGGCTTAATACTATGCAAAATTCTTCAAGCATAGCCTGAGGGGTTCTAACAGGTTCAATACACAACCGCTAATTGAATGAAAATTTAGCAGCGAAGATAAATTCATTTAACAAAATTAATTTACATCATACCACGTTAAGGTGACGATAATTTCTTAAAACATTGGTAATTATTTAGCGGTATAAAGTCTTTATTTTATAAACGTGTTTCTTGTCTTTGATAGTTCATACGCTCGATGTAAATAATATTCTCTACAATAGATGGCTCTCATTTTCAAGTACTACCCACGCTGTTCATATCACTTTTGCTTATGTGTCGGGCGATGCTTGAGAAAGTACTCACACATAGTCTAGGAGTCTCAACAGCAACAGTCAGCACTCTTTTATACTTTTAACCTTTCATACCCCTGCACTTGAGATAAAGCTAACTTATTTTCTCTCAGAATACTTCTAAACATACCATTTATTTCTCTACAGTGGTTTGTGTACATAAGGGTAATATTTGCTTGTTGCACGGCGAGTTATGATGAGTTGTAGTTTAAAATATAACAAGAAAAACTGTTACACACAATATCCTTGAGAAGTACAATACACACAGTATTACTGTTGAGCATCTGCACGTAAAATAATATTAAAATTTATTGTGAATACGCCGATAACATAAAACAACGCCGCGGCCATTTATTTCGATTTAACCCGAATAATATTTCGCCCTATAAATATCAAACCTTCATCACTGATTTCCTACCAACATAAAAAAAGCTGGCGTAGAATCGGAAGAAGAAATCCGAAGAACAATAAATAACGTTATTGGATGGAGAAGCCTACTTGGATCTCATGTTGCTTTGGAGTAGTCAATACATTTATTAACCATTCGAGAATTATCGGTTTTCTTTTGTTTGTTCTTTATCAAGGCAAAGCAATGAAACATTTTCAACTTGAACGGATGGAGAAAACAGATTCGGACAATTCGGATTAATTGGATAAAGCAAAATAGAATAATTAATAGCGGATCAGAATCCAGTTATTTGATTATTTATTTAAAATATAATTCTTGTTAAATAATTAGTTAATTTATATTTGCGATCAGAAGTATTGAATGCATCAGGAAAAATAATAGTGTTTGTTAGTTCTGTATTTTTATCTCAATTCTGGAAGTAAAATGTAGACATTTCATATGTTTTCAAGTTTTCACAACAATAACTATATATAGTGTAAGATTCTTGTAAAATCTTGTCTGTGGAATCCGCAGATTTACTAGAGAAATGCTTTTATAACTGTGTCACTTTGTCCTTGTTACGAAAAGCTCCAACTTTAGACTGCATTGGTTCAACATGTCTCTCCGTAAACAAGCTACACTGCAATGTAACATAACATTTATTCTAACTCTATTATATAACTCTGCATTATAAGTGTATTATCTAAATTTTAGAATAAATTGAAATGAATTTTTACTCTCTCTTGTATATAATTACAGTAATCGACATATTTTTGACTTTTTAATTAGTATTTTCATAGTAACAAAGGAATACAGTCCCGTATAACGAGAATTCTTACAACGCGCTAAAAATATTTGCATTTTTTTGTATAACGCGGTTCTCGTACAACGCATAACGTATGAACCGCGTTATACTGTATTGATAAATTAACATGATTATTGGTAGAGGTAATTATTAAGCGATATGTACAATTATAAATCAATATGCATACTTCAATTTACATATATTACAGCTTGTACGTTAAAGCCTTTTCATCAGTAATCTGATTTTAGAACTCTTGTAATTGACACAATGCAAATGTAAATTTTTTATATTTTTTGCTTGAAATAAAATATCGTCTATTAAATTTATAATATATATATATTTAATAATGCAA
>JAGJTL010005947.1:880888-895840 GCA_022063505.1 Calosoma granatense | reverse complement strand
GGGTATGTACATTTATAAGTAGTAGTTGTGTGTATATTGTGCATTACAGAGCCATACAACTTTAAGATAAGACACCCGCATATTTAAGTAAATATGTAAAAGTTTGTTCAAGTCAAATCACATTTTCAGCTGTGTTTTTTATTTTATAGGTCAAAGTCATATAATTATGTTTTGTAGGCACTTCGGTTGATGTTACTAATAGTAATAATTTTATTCAACACTTAAGAAATCTAGAGTAGTTATAATTGTATAAAATGTATTTAAATATGAATTTACCTACAAATATCTTTGATATATTAAATTAAATTTAATTATTTAATCTACAATTTACAGAATATTCTGGTAGTTATCTGATGCGATGGATTTACATTTTACTGTTTGAATTCACCGGTAAATATTAATTACAAAACAAGATTTAACCGTACTGCACGCTATTCATTCTTGTATATTTGTCCGTAAAAAATATTACGCATTTTTGAATTCTACACAATTTTATCAAGTAAATTTTCCTCTAAAATGCACTGGGAAAAAAATTATTCGCACATTAAAAAATTAACCCGTAATTTGCTATGTTCCGTTTTTGACGGACAGTCTGTATACCTGAACGTACAGAGAACGGTAATAATTCATGTCTCTTGCAAAATACTGTGAGAGACAAGTAGCAAGTTTCCTTATTCGTATATCAATTACACTGCAATATTACTTTCCGACACATTAATCAAATACTGACATTAACTTTTTAAAACGAAACATACAATTGTGTGCTAGACATAAACTCACCTATCTGTTAAGAAACTTTGCATAACTCAGAACACGTATTGTGCACACGGTAGAAGTTTCGTTGCGAATAAAAACGAAAGATTAAAAAGCAATTAATCATGTTCAGAGGAATATTCGAAAGTTTTTTAATCGATTTAGTAGAAGAATAGCTCTGTATAGTTGAATAAAATAATTACTTCTATGTAAAAAACTTTGTGTAAGAGATAAAGTTAATCTATTATATACAAGAGGAACGGAGAGTTGAGTCAGAGTAAACAAAAACAAAAGTATATTATTGATCTTGTTAATTTTGTAACTTGAGAAACATGCCGATTTTGATTCTTTAAATTATATCTGGATACTGAAGTGCTTTTTTATTAAATACTGTCAACATTAATTGAATCTAAAGGTTTTTAATATAAATTAAGAATTACCAGCAATTAAAATACCCGCATCTTTATCATTTCATGTATGACACTTGAAGTGTTAATTCAATTAACGACAATTTTCTGTACCAGTCAAAATAAATTAACATTGAATGTGTCAATCGCTATGAAAATTGGTCTAGAAATTTGAGTAAAATTTAAGAGTATTCCAAGTCTAAAACAGCTATAGCATAAGTAAATAATATACAAATATATAATACTCACTTCAGTTTAATAAAATTATATTTAATTCCTTTAACTTTAATTTTAGTAGTTTTTTTCAATTTTTTGTTATCAGTTTTTATTAATGTATAGTTTATTTATAATTTAATCTTTCATTATATGTGCTATAAATGTATATGTTTACAAATATGTAACTATACATCTTTATATATACCGTTTCGTCTTCTAAATGAAAACCAATTGGTGTTCACGTAGATCTCTGATAAATAATCATAGTTCAAGGCTAGTTGCTACCCGCATATACTTGTGATTACAATACTGTACATATACTAGTTCTAACAAGTATATACAGGTGATATTTGCAAGACCAACCTTGATCTTATAGCATTGATGCATAGCAGACAACGCTTGCATAAAAACTAAAATATTCCGTCTCGAGTGGCATCTGCCGACGATACCATATTTAACCATCCCTGGCTGTGCAGATTTAGCTGCAATAGTTGAACGTGTGTGTGTGTTTGATGTATTGCATTATTTACACGTCAGCATAGTCAGATCAGTGCACGTGCACCCAGCATGGACATGAACCAACCATTAAACAAACACATGCAATAACTCATTGCTCATGTTATGTATATAAATATATACATGTAAATATATTGATCAACAACAGGGAGTATTGTTGATTTGCCAGACTCGATAATTATTTTATACATAATTTTTGTCAACGCCCAAATAAATATGTAAAAGTATGGGACGAAATTATATTTTATATTAGTTCAAATAGCATGGAAATGATTTTGTGGAACAAGTTGATAAAAATAAAATGTCCAGGTATTGCTTTATGTATATTTATATTGTAATAGTAGTGTTAACCATTTAAGGGATGTAATTTTTTTTTAAATAATATTTACACACAAAAATTTATATGAGAATCTATTCCTGAATATTCTGAACTTAACAAATAATATTTATAGTGTTAAAACGGGTGTACACATGAAAGCACATTGATTGACACATAACGACCGTGACTTATATAGCAAAAGATAAAAGTAATTGAAAAAGAATGTACGATGCATATAAAAATGAAATAGCTCAATTTAGATACTTTTATAGATAAGAATTGTAATAATAGTGTCACATTACCTACTGCTGGATTTCATGCATTAATTCGATGCGATCAAATGACAAATACATTACAATACCTGAGTTATTCACAGTTTATTGTTTCCACACCCATAACTTGAATATTACTTCCAGGACTAATATGAAGTTGCCGCTCGGATACTAATGTAACGTACGGTAGACTTCGTCAATCTTCGCTCCGCTGAAACAAAATTAAAAAATCAGCTGAAATATTACAAACGGAAGCAGTGTAGTGAAACAGATTTATTTTTAAGAATTCATTTTGCGAAACGTCAAAGAAAGATCTAAAATAAATGATGGCGTAGAGTAGCGGACAAACGACACGTCACAATTGAACGAAATCTTAAACAAAAGAACAGTTTAGCGAAAGCGTCAGGAAAACAGTGGAAAGAGATTTCTATTATTCCTTTTTTTCTGTCGGATTAAACACAATTTCAGATAAAAACTGCGCGTTAAAAGGTATATATTTCGTCTCCCTTTTCTTTTTGGAACAGACGGAAGGATTTTTCTTTCCTTTGCTTTAGTGGTACACATTTTATTTGGCAATTTCGAACGAATGATGGACGATTAAGAAACGAAACGAGGGTAAAGAAATGTGCATGGGAGCATGGGAGTAAAAACGTATACAGTTATGCCAAGGATCGGAGCGGTGAGGAGGAGGAGGCGATAGGAGGAAGTGAAGCTTCCATGTGTATAAACTGGGGAGGAGATACAGTGAGAAGCGGAGGCAGAGTGACTGGTAGAAGTCAGCAGAGAGAGTTCTGATGGTATGTAACAACATGGCGTGAGTGAAACAGATTGATGAGCTTTTGAAAGAGAGAAATATTCTTTGCTCCCCTATGAGACGCTCAAGCGTCGTGGAGACAAACGCATCGTGGTAATTCATGACCAAGCCGGCGTGAAATCTTTAAAAATTCACCACCATTCCTTGGGATCAGTGGTGTGCGACACCCTACACGCCAGAGAATTAAAAATAATTAACTCCAATATTTCCGTACTGAATTTTATAATACACTACATACATGCATTTGTATGCATTTAAAAAATTGAAATATGTTTTGTAAATAAAAGCAATATGATTGGTCTTATCCAAAGAAAGAAGATGATTTTCTTTTGTATGTGCTCAGAAAATAAAAATGAAAGAATGATTGTTAAATCCCAGAATAACCATTTATATAAATGATACATTGGTTATTATTGTATAACTTGGACAGAAATAATTTTTCATTATGTACAATACATCTATATTCTCCTGTTATTCTGAAGATACAAACTTACTTTGTTTGGAATCTCTGGTTGAAGTAGTGCGTTGACAAAGTGTAAATATATCACTGTTCGTGCTGGACATATAATTTAAACAAGAAACATCGTTAGCCTGGTCGACTGGCTAAACAAAGACTACGAGTTTTCCTCCTCATTTATATCAATTAAGTAACAAATTACCCACGTTTTCATTAAATTCTTTTATTATCCAGCGTAGCACTTCAAGCACGCTGTATGACTTAAAATCCGTAGAGCTTTTGTTGCAATAAATCACGGAACGAAATATAAAAACAGTACAGTTTTTTACACTCTAAGATAAAAGTAAGTTTCTCTTCAGGGTGAAGTTTTTATTTAACCAAGTACAAAACATATGGTTAATAGTTGTTGGTCCCAATTCTTTTTGAAATGTATTTGGTTAGAAAGATATTGGCACTCTCTGGGAGACAATATGAATAGAATTGTGCGACCTATTTCCACTAATGGTTCAATTCCAGGTGGCTGCTGTATTAATCTTAAATATATCAAGAATAGGAGATATTCTCGAGCTATAAATTTGTGGTCTTTCCCAGATAAGACTGAATCCCTGGGGACTATTCCAGGTAATATTATATCCTTCGTATAATTCTACAAACTGACAATACACTATCAAAAGTATATGCGTTACATTTCAACTTGCTGTAGGATTTCAATTATAATTTGTAGATTTTCAACATGTCTTTTTACTGAAATATATTAATGCAATTCTTTCAAATTATTTCACCAGTCCAGTAAAAAATACTTGCACATCTTATTTTGAAAACTAAGTAGCTGTATATATCTTTGGTCACGTGTGAGATTTACTGACCCAGCTACTTTATTATAATGATTTCATCTTCTGTGTACAGTGAAGTACACATTCGTGCCAAGACAATATTCCCGTTTTATTTCCAAGAAGAAAATATGATTCCACACAGAAGACAGATAGACATGAGGAACGTCTAATTTCAATCATAAACAAGTCAGCACTTTCGTCTAAAAGATATATGTGAAGCTTTCATTAAATGAGAATGTTCCTGTTCCGTCAGAACTTTATCCTGTACTGTTCTCCTCATAGTTCCAATTCCGTCCGCATGTTGGCGTCAGCGCTAGTGCAGCGAATTCATCATAATTACGGTAATTTTTCTTTTCACGGAGGTCTAGATGAAAGATGAAACACTCGACAACGTTTTATAAAAATAGCTGCAAATGTATTCGACAATTGGCAAATAGGAACAAAATGGATACCTTTTCGCTGTATATACACGTGTGCTGATACTGAAATCTGTCACGTGATCATACAGTATATTTATGTGCGGCGGACTGTCATCCTGTCCTGGGGAAAAAATTGGACGTGTAATGATGATGATTTATAGTTGTATCGTTTCGATTTTTTTTTTATAGTACAATGTTTCGTTAGTAATAATTGACGTGCTTTCAAAATCAGGCGTAAAAGGCAGATATGAATGAACTCGGCGACTCGAGTTTTTTTTAAGTAGTTTAATGGAAAATACGAGTATATAATAAATAACTTTTCCAACCGGAATATTTTTAAGGTTTAATACTTTGATTTCAACTTTAAAGATTATACTCTGCGTTTTATAAATTTAATTTTTCAGAGGCTTAAATTAATCGTAGATATTTTAATTTAGAAATACAATTTATCTGTTTCAGTATTCTTTGGATTATTGAAAAGAATTTGACGTCAGCTTCCATAAAGAATAAAAAAAATAAAACAATATCGAAATACACATTTTAGATTACCAAATTTATATTTCAGAAACCCCGTGAAAAAACTGGTAGAAATCTGTATGTAAACTGTATTGTACATTTACATTTGTATATGAAAATATTTCATTTCTCGTCTTACGACGCGTACATTTTGATTTGGATATGTCGATATGAATTTGAATAATCCTGAACATTGATCGATATGGCTACAGGGCTTTACCAGACGTTTGAATAATTATCATACCAAATCATATGAGGATATTGCATAAACTTTGTATATTTATTTTCTTTCAATATCCATTTGCATTATAACCGTATCAAACCGATCAATATATATTACAAGTTGGATGTTTTATTTAAAAGTTTACAGTTATCGTTGGCAGTGTCGGACTGGCCCACTGTACAGGAAGATTAAAATGATCCAAGTTTCACTGAAGTGTTTTAGTATTATTCCATCAGACAGATAGTCCCTGAGCTGTCAGTTTCTAAGTAAGATGAAATGGAAGATGCTATTTATCAGCTAGCTGAAAGTAAAATAGTTTCATATTTCAAGCGTAAAATCGAATCTATTATTAAATCACGATAGCAGACAATCAGTAAACAGTACGTGATCCGGTACATTGTTTCAAAGAGTGCCCGGTGGTGAATTCGGTTAGGGAGATGCAGGTATTTTATTGTCTGCAAGGAGGCGGTGTCTTCTACATTCGACACATCTCGCATTCGTAAGAGGTCGCCGTAAATGTGTACGTGTTATGAATGCGCCAAGTCCAGTTGGCTAGCTAGGCTTTACCAATGCCGCTGTCCGAACATTCACGATGAATACCGAACACTTCTATCGGGCACGTGACCATACCATGTGCCTTTATATGCCAGACACCACTACTCATAATAATGGCATCGGGTTATTTCGTTAGAGTTTATCTGTTTAATAACAGAACGGATCGTGATGCGTTTCTTCAAAAATCGAACAGAAATTATTTTCCATTTATATGCGATAGATGATTGGGGAAGAATTAGATCAGCTAGAATGATTGGATATTGGATTGGAGAACTGTGGTACACTGCCGGCTATCTGATCACAAGTGTTCTCGATTGCCTATCTTGTTTTATAGTGGTTTTCGGTAAGCCATGAATCCACATCTTGATAATCTAGTTGGATAACTGGTTCTTACAGAGATCACTATTCATGTCCGGGCTGTTGCAATTATTATTTTTTAATCAGATTGTTTAAATTTACACCAAGTATGTTATAAATTGGTAAATAAATGTTCTAAAAATACCGAACCCAATAGTTATGGAATCAACCAGTTACTATATTACACTGGATTCTCTTTTATGGTAATATTCAGTTCAAATATGAATTTTCTGAACTGAACTGAATAATACAAACATATTTTGTACTGCACATGTAAGCTTATTTTTTTAAATGGTTACTAAATATTAAACAACTAATTTCATGCGATATAATAAACCATTGGTTTGATTTTGTAAAATATCCTAATCTACTTGTAGCTCACTTGATAATTTTACAATTGAATGTATTACAGTGTATGTAATGGTACTTCAGTTGATACATGAAGAACCATCAACATTTTATGCAGTCTGTCAGAGCGATATATGCGTATGATGGCGACTAGGTTATTAATCAGCCAGCAACAGTTATTATCCAATGCGCGTTTTTGACTGACGCATCAAATGCAATCGACTGACTACTACTAAACGTTATTAAACGTTGCTGTCAATATTGACGTCGTTACACCTGAACTGTTTGCTGACCGACAGAGAGTCAGTCAGAGTTTGTTGCGCAGCGGGAATCATTTCAAACGCAACCGGCCGAGTGCCAACGATTTTGACCGGTAATTATTCGTTTATCGGGTTATCGGGCGAGAGCTGCGTTCAACCGATACTGTCATAATAGTTCGCATCATTGAACACACCTCGGGCCCGATTGAAACTTTTATGAGTGGAGCGGCTGCCGTGTTGCCAGCGACACATCGATATCCATTCTCGACATGTTGTCGATGTTTTTAAACCCCTCGCATCCGCACCTTTCGTTCCATTTTTATATAAATATGTATGGACACCACCTGGTTTTATTATTGTAATGTGACCTTTTGTTTATTCATTTAACCCGGATTTAAACTCTCAATCAAAGTTATGCTATCTGGGAACATTGTTTCACAATGTTATCACAAACAGATTTCTGTGAAACTTGACAATAAAGATAAGTATAGGTGCGACAAAAAGTAATAAACCTACTTGATTATATCTTCAATGACACAAGCAAGTTGATAAATATCTATGTATTTTTTCATGGAATTTTTACTTTGGTATTTACCACACGGAAAGAAATTAAATGATTTTCCAAATCGGTACAAAATTTCTTCTTTTTTAACGGGTGATATTTCATTATATTTTCATCGTATCGTATAAAGCTTAGCCACAAATGAACCCTCGTGTATATTCCATTACCGTTATTTTCATTTACACATTTATATGCGCGCGTATGTACACGTCTAGGCACACAAACACACACACTAGCAGCAGTAGCACGTAAATACAAAGTGTATGGTAGAAAAAGTGGAAAATTTCAAATTACCTTCAGGCATTTGAAACGCGCGTACACTTTGGCTCTTATTTTGTGGGTATTGGATCGTTCAGTAAAGGTTATTATCTTGAAACGTGGAGCAGAGCAGTACGTAAAAAACACACAAAGCAAACAATATATAGAGTAGCCAATGTAGTAACCAGAAATAAACTAAAATATACAAGAACAGAACGTAAGCCATGAATGCGCGCTGGCCAAGCGGAAGTTGGAAACAGAAGGACTAGCAAAGAAAACATACACATATATCCTGCACACACATGTATGGTAAGTACACAATCATTTTGTCACACACACCCCAGTACATTTATACATATATGTGAAAGTGGATGTGCTTGTATAGACAGGCGCGTGTGTGGGTGTGTATGTGTTCCCTAGTTCCAGTATCGCGTCGCATCACCCTCTGGCATTGTATCGATTGCGGAGATGTTCGGCGTCGAATGCAGACGCGACCGCTGGCTGACGGCACCGTGACGCCAGGCTCTGGGCAGCCACCAGTTTTACTCTTTATTAAAGCAATTCATCAAGTGACGTCGGTCCGTCCGTCCGTTCGTTCGTTCTTCCTTTGGTTTGTTCGTTCGTCCGACTGCAGCTTGCTATTCCAATGTTTCAACTCAGCCGATACAGAGTCACTTGCAAACGAAACCCGGACCCAGTTCTTGCCGCTGAAACCACGGCCATTCGTCAAACCCAACCTTGCCGATAGATTCGTTACAAATACGACATCGTTCGCAACATGTTCCGAATAATTGATGATCGGTTAGCATTGTTTTTTAATAAATGACGTTTGAAAGAAAATGGAAATCTGTTTTAGTAGACAGAATCCAGAAATGGTTGTTGAGTTAGATGTGTTTATTAAATTGTATTCTTTTAATGGTTATGAATTTTGTAGCTTCTTCAAAGTGAAATAATAATCTACTAACGAATTTTTTTTACTGTTTATAATAATGCTAGGATATATGATTAAGTTTAATGGCAAGGATGTGTCGACGTTATTTCTAATATGTTACGTGTAAATATTATAAATAGCACACTAATACGCTTGACGAAATTAGATATAATTACCGTAATTTATAACCTCAAGAAATTATTGCCTAGACCGCGGATGGTTTTAGTTCGTGCAAAGTCCGTTACTATAGCAACTAATCGACAAAGGTGAGCCGGTGTCAACATGGGGCTTTCACATAATGTATTCATGGTTCTGCACCGTCGATCCTTTCCCTTTACCAATCTCTTCCTCCTCCTCAGCAGTAGCAAATACTACTTGTGCTTGTATGCTCCTATATCAAGGCGTTACGTTTGTTGTATGTTCCGTTGTCGTCGTCACAGATTGGATTGCTACTCTTTATCCCAGCAATTTTGAGTTCGCGGCGCTACGGCTCACGATAAACGTCTGAATAAGGGATTAGTGATTCGGGGCGATTTGTGAACTGCCAGCGAATACGATTTCTTTGCGTGGTCCCCGGTTATTTGTAAGTCGATTCGTAAATAATGACTAGGTCCGCTGCCGGAAATATTCGAGCCTCGGTAACGAGCGTTGGAGATTTGTAGTGAGCGGTTATTGAATCGGCCAAGTTATGCTAGTGTTTCCCCTCGTAAGAAAAACTCTATTCAATTAAATGGAAAACCAACGAACACTTAAGGAAGTTCTGTATTAAACACGAAGTTAGTTACGGTTATTGTTCCACAGGCGATTACCAGTTTGCCCAAATGTTGTAAATGTACCTTGTTGTATTGTCAGGAATGGCCTATATGTTTATATTCACATATAGCCTTTATATTTACATTGATTCCAACGAAATTTTCCATTTGAAGGCAAATCGAATGTCAACTTTATGGATGAAAGTCCAACAATGTATATAGGCACATGTTTCCCAGAAGAAATATACTTTGCATGTCAACATCTGTATGTGTATTGTATTTTTCCTTTGAATAAATAAATATTTATACAAACAAACAAAAATTAAATATGTTTTTTGTTGTGGCAAATTTTATCTTCAAAGGTAGTTCAGAAATAATAGTCTGATAGCTACCAATTCTACCCTTCGAAAAAGTTTGAAAACGCTCCGTGAGTTATAGCAACGTATAAACTTTTTGCTGCCCTTCCTGGCAATGAAAAGAAAACAAGAACTAATAAATATAGAAACAACAATGATCTTATATTGCATGGAACTTGATTTAAACAATTGTCATGCTTTCGACGAAAATATTTGCAGGAAGCTTAATGATATTTTCAACGTCTCTATATGGTACGGAGTCATCAAAAATGCTCGTTAATGCACACTGGAGATTTACGCGTTGGAGTCTGTGTACATAGCATTGAGAGAACATACACGAGAACATATCTCATGTTTGCTTCAGACAGACATGGTGTGTGTGGGAATCGCGAATAATGAAGCGCCTCCACCATCCTATTGAGAACGGTCCATAGGTTTTTACGATTTTGCTTCCTGCTTGCCGAGATCACTGCAGGCGTTTCAAAATAGCCTCTGGGAATATCAGAATTCAATACCAGATCCCAGTGCATATTAAAAGGTTTCAAAGAACATTACTAATGGAAAACGCTTTGGAAGAAGTACTTTAATAATTCAGCGAAATCTTTATTCACATGTAGGAAGATCATATAAGTTAGAGATTAAAATCACTAGTGTTATTTTTTGCTTTTGGCAGTTTTGGGACTGTTTATAATATTTAGTGAGACACACAATTTAAAACTCTAAATGTTTGGGATGTTCTGATATTTTATGCTTTCATTTTAATGCCATTTACGTTTAATGGTTAAACCGCAGGTATAATTTACTGGAGTTATAGTAAGGAACTCCTTTAATTTACTTGTATGAGCAATTTACGCCATGATAATGAAAATTAACCATCCTTTGTAACGTATAACCAATTATAAATAGTGATTAGTATAATTATAATATATCGATACGGGTATAGTTATAAAAATATGCATAATACAAGTTGTATAATTGAATAAATGTTTCATATATCGTCTGCAAACTAATTTGAATATATTGTAAAATGAAACATCTAATAATATGAAATATTGAAACGTTACAATCAACAATTTCTAATAATTTATTTGCATACCAATATATTTTTCAATAATGTATCACTTCAATTAATTTAAATTGGCAATTTAATTAATTTTCCAATTAACAAGATGAATCGTGCGGTTTGATAATTAGATATATGTTTACTGCAATTGAACATCTTACATTAATGTTGAACACATATTGATTGTAATGTTTGCATGTTCGAGGTGGTCGTTGCACTTAAATTATTAGTTATGCTGGAATTTATCAGTGGTACTTCAAATTGTACTAGTTGTAATTACAAACATGTAATGCTAAGTGCTTATGAAGTATGCATAAATCAAATGTTATATTATACAAACTTGTATTCATCTTGTTTAATATAGAAGCAATTCTATTTTAGTGTATAATGCATGAATTTTGTGATATTTTATACCATGCATTGTATCTGTAAATTGACGAATCCATCGCATTATGCACAAGTAAAAATTATGTCGTCATTCCTTTAAAATGACTCGACCAATAGTCTGTTTATTATTTGCTATGAAGCTTGAATGATAATTTAGACAATCTTCATATAATGATTCATCGCATCATGTCGTAAGCATAAAGGTCAAATAATTAAATAATTTAAATTGATGCGTAATATACCTACATATACTTTCAAAAAGATAACTTTATTTCACCCCAAAAAAACGGAGTAGTTTTGACCATAATGCATTTATGCATGGAACATTTTCATTTCGAAGTAATTCTACAAAGACTCATTTGGTTGAAAACACTGAATTGTCGCAAGGTTTGTTCGTAACTGCCACTTTCATATGAGAGAATGAAATCGGCCAAAAGTGGCGTCACATCCCCGGTGGCTGGTGAATAATCCATTTTTCATGCGCCATTTAACTAATAAAGGTATTTTACATTCATGTTCTCTTCTACACGATAGTGTGGTTCTGAAAACGCAGTTAATTTGAGAAATTAACACATTAGCTGGCGAGAGGTTCCCATGTACGGACACATTCATTTATGGTTACGAAATTAAACCAAAAATGAAATATTTCAAGCATTCACATCGGACGATAAATATTTGTATGGTAATTTCCAACATGCGTACACACTATACATCTGAGTGTTGAGAAAATAAAGCAATAAATAACAGAAGTAATATATTTTTAGTCTTCCCGTTTTTATTGTTATTCTGAAGTACTTTAATTAATCTGGCTGTGGACATGTGTAATGTTGGCGTTATGGAATAAGGAAAATTTATCGAGGTACACTTTGTTGTTGCTATTAAGAACATCTCATGATTAGAAAGCGTCACGTTCAATATAATCCCGGAGTGTAATATAGGTCACTGCGACAAAACGGAGTATCATCCTTATTTAGCCTCTCTTATTTATCAAGTGTGCTGAGATGAACAACCATCACAGTTTATATTACAGCTACGGATAGAAGGAAGAACACAAAATGAAAAAAACACACGCAAGGCCAAACGACAAGTGATAATGCAGAAGAACGACAATGTGAAAAGGGAAAAGAAAAATAAGCAACCACAGAAAGAAGGCATGTCCGAATTCTTTTCACTGGAGGAGCCTTTCATTTTCTTTTAAAGCAAAAATTCCTGGCACAGTCTCTCTCGGATGTAAAATAATCCGGCACGAGTTGAACTTAAACATTGCATATTATGGCTTCATTTGGTATTCGCCAGGGCCTCGGGAGTTTTCGGGCGACCGAAACTACCCGAGTACGTCCTAAATTACGCATGTAATGGCGCAGCTTCACGCCTATCGTCGTTTGTCCAGTCGTTTATTCTCATTCGGCTGGGAGCCAACCAGTACTGGATAGTACTCTGAAATTCTCTCCGTTTCTCTAGATATTATCCACTTCAGACTAGAATCCTCAGCATGAGCTGTATTTCCTGCTTGAAACTCATCAATAGTTCCACTGTTAGATATGTGGAACATATTATATCGCTCGCACAATAAACACATATAATTTTAGGCTACAGTGAAATGCAACAAAGTGATTATTGGAGTGAAAGATTAATTGCTTGCGGTAAGTAATGGCTATGGACGATGTAGATATGTGTCCTCATGGATTACAGCACGGTACAGCGAATACACATTCATTACCACGTGGCCGTTCATAACTGGGATTAGCAGACGTTCCAGTATTCCTGGATATATCCTGCTCTCATGTCGTGCAGAAAAATATTGGATCATATTTTATCACCTGTCTGGACACTTTTCTCGTATTTGTCACACATGTTCCATCTTTGTCAGAATTTATTTCAATTCTGTTTTCATATTCTGGGTTATAAAAATATTTTTATGGCAACATTCAAACAATGAGCACTAGTAGTAAATTTAATCGTATAGAATAATAGTAAAAAATTTATTCTATAACGTCTATATTAAATATATGAAGCATAAGTAATTAATATTATAAATTAAATAAACGGATACAATATATTATGCAATTTAATGACTTCAGTGAATGAATATTTTTAATGATTGTATCTATATTAAAACTATCAATTAATAGTTGCTTTTTCAGGCATAACCTGTATTTATATAGAAAGATACTCTTTCTTCTCGTACTGTGGAAAGTCGCAACGTGTGTATGATAAAGTAGTATGTAAATGTAATAATAAAATGCAATTTAACGCAGAAAATGAAACCTATAAAAGGAGTAGAACATTTAACGAGCTTAAAGTTAAGGTGTTAATTAACTTCATATGAGATTTATGGCAGAAATAAATGAATACATGATTTATTAACACGTGTAGGTATTCTTGTAGAATTTATATTAAGTTTCCGTACTGGTAATCTAATTATGTATTCATAGAATTTTACACATATATAACGTTATAAAGAACATGGAAGAAAATTGTGAAAAACACTGTATTCTACATGAAATTTATATATTAATTGGATATATGATCCGTGATAACATTAAAATAGTATCAAAATAAACTGTTATATCAATTTTAATATTACCTTTGAACTTATTTATTATAGATACAATCAAACATTTTGGGAAAATTCCCATTTAAAGAATATAATACTTGATTATACAAAAAATAAGTATAATTTCGCATAAAAACTAAATATACGTTTAATATTATAGATGATTGATCCCAAGACTGCCAAAATAAAATATTTACTATCTTTTACAAATTTCGTTGCAACATAAAAGCATATTATGTATAACGACATGTCTTCACGAGTATAACACTGTCTTCAAATGGATCCAATGCTATAGCCAATATATGAATATATTCCGTCGGAAATATAATGACATCTTCAGCAGAACTGGCTGTCTTGCATGTAATAATACTCATAACGTTATCTGTACAACTTGGCAAAGTCTTGTGCGTATAATATCGTCTCTAGTATCTGGAAATCATTACATGCAGCCAGACAATTTTATCTGACATTTTCAAATGCACCAGCGTCAGATGCCAGACTAAAATAAGTGAAATTGCGTTATCATTGAATCGATCTGTTGCCGCGCATTGGATTAAGTTTCGAAGTCAAGATTCTGCACTGAAATAACAGCTTTGAGATTAACAGCAGTGCGTTTTACGGTGAGCTGTGATGAATTAGGATTAGTTTCTAGAACAAATATAACGGAAATTGTGAAGGAAAAATTATGATGTACGTCGAAGATCTATACTTGCAGATTATTCTATAAATCAATTTCCGTAAAGCCGTATTTGCATGAAGAAGAATTGTGTTTGATCTCAAGTTAAAAAAATATTAGAATGGAATTATCTTACTTATATATA
>JAGJTL010005947.1:840356-852394 GCA_022063505.1 Calosoma granatense | reverse complement strand
TTCATTTCATGGAGCCGATGTAATCTAAGTTAAATTGCGGTTCATACCGTAACAAATTTTAACAATTTCATTAGGTCCTTTAAGGGTCTCATGACCTTAATTAAAATATAAATAGGGTATATAGTGCAAAACATTGTCGTTCCACACTTGTATAGGCCTAAAAAATTGTAATACGTTAAATATACAAACTCTATTTCAGCAGCTTGCATAATTGCTAAAAAATTGCTGATAAATTACTTCGACAGTATATTTGTGAAAATTAACTCCAGGTGCAGAAGTCATTAAGCAAATTGCTGTCAAAAAAAATCTATCCAGGCTTTGTTGAAAAAATATTTCAGATATTAATTCGATTATGAAAGAACATATCCAATACTAGCTGACGGCTAAATGAAAATTAATCTACACAAGGCTTGTGTTTATTTAGTCATGCGTTATTCGATATATAATCTGGGTACTTATTTTCGAATTTATCTTGTTTCTGTCGGTGAGTATTTATAATTCTCGTATTCATTTATTATATTCACTGGAAGTGTTGCTTTAATCGATATTCACATTGTATAGTGTGTATGCTGTAGCACATATTATTCTACTCGAATTATGCACAAACTTCTCTTGCATATAAATTAGTTATATTTGATTAGATATCCATGCAATACTGCATATAAACATTTATATTACATTGAAATGCAAGCCATATTTCTATTTTAACACTTTGACTGCCGTGTGTATACATTTGGATATACATTATATTGGGTCAGTAAATTGTTAATAAATTCTATGATTTGTTTTGCTAGCAAAGTCCGCCTCAATTTGTTGTGTATTTTGACACAAAATGTATAAGGTTTTCTAATATCTTTTTCTGTAATAAATATTAAAATAACATTATATTATGATCGAAAACTATAGTAACAATATACAAGACATTCTGAAATGTTATTTCTTTTTCTAACTTCATGCTACTTCTATGGTTTTGTGCATTGAGCGTGATATAAGCTTGCACAGAACGTGAGTCGCGACTGAATTAGGAACCGACTACTAGAAGTTATGTTGAAAATGTGCCAAGTGCTTTTTAACTCTGTCATTCGTCCCTCTAATTAGAATATTGTGAAACGTTCTTGCTAGTTTGAACTTAAGTGGTGGTTAAATGTTCTACGTTTAACACAAAGAGAGCATACATTGACAAAATTAACAGGTTCCTTTACATTGTATTGTTTCTAGATTTAGATAGTGAGGGATGTATTATTTTAACACACATTTCATGATCTTGTTTATAGATTATTTTTAATTTATTTGCAGCTGTTATAATTTCTATATAAAGTTTGCATCTGCTTACAAATTTCAACAAGGAGAGAGTATTCTAGATTCAATAGATTATTATATTGGAAAAGAGCGGATATTGAAATGAACTATGTAGTGCAATATATTTTGTATAAACCATTAGGAATTAACCTGATACAATGAAATATTTTAAAACACTCTATAAGATAAACATCACTTTATAACAAACTAATGAAATAGAAAATTAAAAAAGATGTATGTATGTACGTCTCTTCTAAGCTAAACTGCCCCCGAAATTCAAAACAATTTTTCAATCACTGCAGATTTTAAAATACAGGGATTTCAATGTATATCACACTACAGATACTTAACTTTTACTCAAAAATAAAATTATGATGAATATTTTATAGAAAGATGATAGCATTTCTTGAAAACTAATAAAAGTCGCTTAGTTCTAAAGTGACATGAATTAAATCCGTGTCTGGCGTCTAGCCAACATTACCTATTCCGAACTACCTACTCGTAAATCTAATACGTGCAAATTACTACAGATACGACGAAGCCAGTTAAAACATTCACCATTATTAAGGATATAAGTCAATTTATACTTGTAAACATATACCGTATACTTTACCTATACCAACTGTGTACACAAATATGATATTACACAACTTGAAATCAAATTTACATCTGTCAAATATGGTTGGTATTGTTGTAAAATGAATTAGCTTCAGAATACAGACGCAGTCTTAGTTAAATTAAATCACAGAATTAGTATCCAAATTTCAGATTTTAGACATTCACTTTATGTATTTAAGATTATTCATTACATGTAAAATAATTATTATTTATAAGTAATACATATTAGATAGTGTTGATACTTATACATTATAATTCTGTAACATGAGATAGAATATGAAAAATAAATATGCTTTTTCAATGTATATTAAATATTAATAACATTTTTCTAAAGTAAGAATCCGAAATAAAATATAAACTAAAAATGTTAATCTGCTAAACCTAAGCATAAATTAAAAGTAAGTTTGTCTGCAAACTTTTCAGTTTTTATTTTAACTACAAGTATTTTGAATTAATAACTTTATAATAACGCTGCATGCATAATGCACATATTTAAATATTTTTTGAAACAGTCCGGATAAAACTTAAAGCAAAAAAGTTTACTGTTTTGTAAATATAAGTAGTATGAAAATGTATTTAAATTTTTTCAAACACATCTTAATAATTTACCGGTGCTCAGACATTGGTTATATTGCTACTATGTACATATATTTCTTTAAAATCAACGAATCCCTACACGTTTATACTTGAACTTTAGTAGTTGAAGAGTCATGCATTGCATATACTATAAAACTTACAAGTACGTAAACTCTTACGACTGCAGCGTGACTAACTATATTTACGAGTACAAGTTAAGTTCAACTTGTAAAAACAAAGTAACTTTTTCCCCACGGTAAGTGACGTCAATATAAACAGTAGGTAATTGACAAAATACTAGAGTGCAGCACTAGTAGTGAAGCAGTGGATTCTGGGAAAGGCAATAGTTACCGTCCGTCACCGTTGTTTCGCAAAACACTGCACAATGCGTTGTGTGAGTGTACAGAAAAAGAAATACACACATCTTTTAAATTGTGGCAGTTGTGACGAAGAATAAACTTCAACAGTGTGACAAGCTGTCAAAGTGCTTGTATGTACAGAGGACGTGCGCAAGAAGTTAACAGACTTGAATGACGTGTGACACTGGAATTTACCTCGGTGACACCATATGCACCGGTAGCTAGTTCACCCTAGTTGTTCACTAAAAATAGATACAACGAAAAGATATGTTTCCCTAGACAGTGCTTGCATACTAGTATATAATTTTTTTCTCATATACATATAAATAGAATGATAAGTGAATGAGAACGGTACTTTTTTTTGAAAAAAATTGTAAATATTGCAGATGAAATAGTCAAGTAAATTACTGAATACTTTCAGCGTCAAAAAATTAGCGATATTTTTTATAAATCCGCTGAAGATATCATATGATTCATGTTCAAACAATGTTTCATTCTTGTATTTTTACTGGAAAATCTAAGGAATCACATTGAGAAAACAAAGAATCTACGAATGCATTGTAAATGGAATTGCTCTTATAGTTTACGCTTGAAGGACCGTCCATTCTTTTATCTGGCGACGATTTATTTTTCGTTCTTGGGATTATTTTGTACGAGTGATGGTTTTATTTGTTGCAGACGGAACTATCGCAGAATCTACAACAGTTGTCTGAGAAGGCCAGAAGTACTACGGAGTTTATACAGAGATTAAAAGGAATGAGCGACAAAATAAACGTAAGTACGCCGGCCATTTGTCTAACCCTACTCTTAATCGTTCAACATTCCACCAGTAATGTTAGATCGTTTAATAAACCTAATTGAGTTTTTTTTTTCGTGCCTTAGACTCTGAGAGCGTAATACATTTTGTTTCGATTTTTTTCTGCAATTTATTTAGTGTCTAATCCACCTCTACAGCTCGTAAATTACCAGTGTAACTAAATCAGTACCGTACTAAGGAGAATGAATGTACGAACGTGTCGTAATTAATTGTATCTAGTTTAAATTATGCTACATTGTATTTGTTACAAATTACACTAAGGTCTGATGCTTTGTTAATATCAATATTGTAAAGGAAATATCACATGAATCTGATACTTTCAAACAAGTGATTCAATATATACAGATGCAGGTACGATAAGATATTTACAATAGAATGTCAATGTGCCTGTTTTATTTAAATACTCCCACCCCCACCCCCCGTCTTGTCCCTGGTTCAGTTCTTGTCGTTTCTTTGTTCCAGTTTTCCTTTCATGGTCGACAATTCTTTTTTCCACAGCGCTCATCAGTTATTCCGCGAGTCGTAGTACGTGTCAGAAATAATTTGAATTTCGGATCCTTTATAGTTAGTACCCGCTCCTTTTGCAACAAAAGTGAACAGAATTGGAATTACGAACTTTTCATTCAGACAAAAATCTCTCCGAATCAGATCCGGGGCTCACAGACAACGATATTAGATTAGTTTTGAATCTGTTGAAAAGAGTTGAAAGGAATCCGTATTAAGTGGTGCGGACACGCGTTTTAACAAAAACCTTTCATTGCCTGCCAATTTATGTCTTTGTAGATCATTGCATACATTACTTCTAGTATTTCTTTTTCTTCCTGACAATTTTTTCGCTAAAGTGAACTCAATATCGTGTTTAACAAATATATGTTAAATTGGCAACACTGTTAGCTTCATAACATAATGTATTTTTAATTGTTAAATTCAAAGAAATTCTTCAACGAACTTTAAATTTAATAAAACTGCTCTTTTCTCTTTGTGTTGTATATTTTAATTTTTAATTAAACTTAAATAATACATACGCTGGTGTAAAATCCGTTATAAACACGAGATGATATGAAGATTATTTTACAATGATGTCTTGTTGTTTCAGGATAACTGTGCTGAATTCGAAGCTGTAGTTTCGGCACAGTGCGATGCGTTGATCGAGGCAATTCACGCCCGGCGTGCACAACTCGTGGAGTGTATCAGACAGGACAAGGAAATGAGGGTACGAGCCCTGAAGGAACAAGTGGGCATGTGCACCAGTCGCCTGCAGCATACCACTGGCTTACTACAGTTCTGCATTGAGGCACTCAAGGAAAGCGACAGTGCATCATTCTTACAAGTAAGAACTATCACGTATGCATTTAGTGAAACATGTAGTATTGTGCGCTTCGCAAAAGACACTTCGATATATCTTCTGCTTAACGTATTATATGCCCGGTTTCTTAGTCGAGGTTCAACTTAAATCGCAGATCAAAACAAACAATATTGAAACGAAACATGATTGCTTACTTGTTAAATAACATTAATGTTACTAGAACGACTCGGATCAAATTTGTTCTTAACAGTATGAGTAGACACTTTCTATACTTCATACATCACTCAACTTTTATGCATAAAGATCATTATTCATACGGGCCAATGTAATATTAGTTAAAATGACTGGCGTTAGCTCTCCATCATTCCAAGCCCACTTACAAATGACAGCATACTTAAACTAACAATGACATAATTTCGCTGAGCAAATTGATTTTATGAAGTGATTGTTAAGCGCACATATNNTGTTATACGCGTTTCAGTTTATAGGGTCGAGGTCAACCATTCTCTCTTTTTTGAACAATGTATCTAGAACAATGAAGATATTATATTCATAAATATACTGGACTCAATTCATTGTGATTATTTTTCGTTTTGTGCGAAGCTATGTCAATAATGTTATTGTTCATATATCTATCACATTAATCGAGTAATATTGATGGGGAATTCAAAAAGCTCTTCATTGAATATTTATTTAACATTTTAAATGCCGAATCGATTTTCGTAAAAACCCAGTATGATATGTATCCAAATGTATACACACGCCTGTCAAAGTGTTAATAATTTTGAGGACAATTATAATCCCAACTAAGTCTTCATGCATTTGTAAATATTTATTACAAGTTCCAGTGTTTTAAAATATAACTTTCTAGTATTTCTGGCTGTGTGTTTTATTTCTGCTTTAGTTTAAGAATAGTATGAATGTTAGTGCATTAATTTGACATGATCCTAAGCGCTCCAGGAATAACTATTATGATTAATGATATTTCGCGAACGGTAATATTTTACGCACAAGGTTTAGAAAGTTGTACCGGAAGAATATAAATAAACTTAAGGGTTCTCCTTTCTAAATTGAAACAAACGAATACGTCCCTGTTATCTGATGAAGACTGAATAAATATTTCGATGAATATCTTGTTCATTTGTAGAGCTAATCGCATTTTGACATGAATTTAAAACGTGTTTTAAAACTGACATTTAATAGTGTGTTTACAAACAATATGTACGATATTTTTGTCCGTTTCTATATTATTTCGAAAAACAAAGGTTCGAATTACGCCAAGTATAATATATAAAAATTGTATAACATTTTTATTATTTTAAACTGTCGAATAGACAAATTCAGTTTGTATTATATGGAGAATTATATTTAATTTTGCAAATTTAAATATAAAATTTGTTGTAAAAAAATTTTAAATTAAGTGTAAAAATATACGAGAGTTGGAAATTTGGAACATTAAAAGCGGATTTTGTGCTCTTTAGAAGAACGTTAGTTATATTCAAGTTTCATTATCCTTTCATCCAAATATGAAAGTAAATGTTCTTGTGAGTTGTGAACTAACTTCGGCATACATAAAGTCTGCAATAATATACTATCCTGATTATGCACAGGATGTACTATCTGGAATGGCATTTTCTATTGAAGCATACATTAATATAATGCGCAATCAAGGATGATTATTTTACTTAAGTACAAGTGTTATTGTGGTCAGATTTTTTTTCAAAAACCGCTTAGGTATGGACGTTAACACTTTGACTGCCGTGTATATACATTTGGATACACATCATAGTATGTCTTCCTTTTAGAAAAATCAACTCGGCATTGAAAGTGTTACCAGTAGATATAAATTATCCTGCAATATATTTAAATAAATCTCTTATTTCTGACATAAATCAAGTTATTTTTCGTTTGCTAAAACAGTTTTGATCGCTAACCATTTACACAAATCCATCTATAAGATATTTGAACCACGGTTCTTACCAGCAGAGAATGATTTGATTTACATTTCGCCCAGAGAATCTTACATTCCTTCAAAAGATACGTAGAGTTAAGGTTATGGAAATTTGGAAATTGAATTCTCGATATATTCGGGGAGCTAAGGTCGTACGGATTTCGTTTCTGGAATCTGGAACGAAGCAAATGCTGCTGAATAGTAAATATCGTGTTACATGTATTCAGAGGAGAACATGACAAATACTATCACTTGTTACAGACAAGTTGATACTGGCAATGAGCTGATTATAATGCTTCATTTGTAAATTTTTCCTCAAGTTGTAAAGTTGCTTATATTTAGAATCTAATCATTGTGAATAATTTAACTATTGTGTACGTTACGTTACGTTCGGATGCATGAACTGTGTCGAGTTCCCCGCTGGTTATATGCATATTAATTAAGAACGTATTGATTTCTCCCTTGCAAAACAACGCTTAGATCTGTAACTAGAAGCCTGGGCATTTGTGAAAAACGTTCAACAATGTAAATTGAATATATCTTTTGCTAACCGCTAGCGGTTAGCAAAATAATACGCTTAGTTAAACTGGTAATCTAGACTTGGAACAGATTAAATTCCATGCATGACATGGAAAACAAGCATACAAGCTTTTCCAACCGAAGATACCCGAACATTAACGAACACTGGGTTGAAGTAATATGTGTATGTATATATACACTTGAGTAATTCGGTATTCATTTCTGTGAACAATTATCCAAAATTCGAACTGTTATGGTCTCGGTTCAAACGACCCTTGTATTTTAATCGGATTAATTTAATTATCGTATATGTAATAACGTATCCTTTCAACTGTAAGTTGTTGAAGGGTTGTATTGCTTTACTTTAAACCATGTCAGTTTCATAATAATTTCCACAACCCCTAACAGATTGTATTGTACTGAAGCTACTAAATGTGTTGTATGCTTGCAGTAGATTCAAAGTAAGTAGATTTTCATATTTAAATAGTGAATATAACACTATCACATAATATAAATTATCCTTAAAGGAAACTTATACTAAATACTTCCCAATTCATTTCAGATTAAAACATAAAGATATTGAATTAAATTTTAAATAATTGTAAATAATGAAGACATATAATGACTCGCAAAGAATTTTCTTCTTTTTAACGAAATATAAAAACAATACGGTTATTCTTCCGAAATTCTTAATTTTATGTTAAATGGACTTGCGTTTTTGCACGGAATAAATATATTACCATGATAAAGAGTATTTTGTTAGGCAAATTTATGAATGAGAAAAATTACAAAATTTGCATTACAAGATGCATGGTTGGATCTGGATAAAGCGAAAAGAAAGTTTTGCGAAAATTGAAGTAATATTTTTAAGTAAAGAGCGGTTTTAAACTTTTCTGGAAAACATTTTTATGCAAACCATACGCGCTTATGTAAGTTAAAAGAGAAGTTAGGTATTACTGAATTTATGGTCAGAATAAATATATTCCATATTAATTTTGAAAATTCCACGTTTATATTATAAAAGTATGTGGTCAAAAAAATACAATATAATTCTTTAAAGTTATTAAAAAACATCTTCAATTTCCATATTGACTATTTTAGAAAAAATATTTAAAAACTATTGGCAAACATATAGCAGTAATGACGAATTATAAATAATATACAGTAGGTATATACCGAGTGTCCCACAAAACCTGGAATGTATTCATTTAACATTTATAAAAACTACGATTACTTCTGACCAATACATTTTACAGCTAAATAACAAAAGTTGTTTAGAATTAAAAACTGTATAATATGATGCCATATTCATGTTTGTATATCGAGTAAATACATAGACTATACGTTAAAATTAAATATAATTTTTGTCTACTTACATATTCCCCAGCGGCTGTGCTATTGTAGTTTAGCTTAAAAGTAACATATTGAAACTAATATTAATTCCCTGTATTCACTCTCGTATCTCGTATCATCTCTAGGAGATGTAATTAAATCACAAATATACATTCATTGTCGGTTTCTTCGCTACAAATGTAAATAACTGTTATAAAGTGAATATTTATCGTTGCAAGATTCGTGTGGTTTTGTATGAACTGTGTATGCATATTAAATCTTCAATCTCGTGTCTCGTGCACACACAACCGACCGTACAACGTATACACCTGTTCAAGTTATCGCTTGTGCAGTAATTAACTTAATTAGATTTGTCGCAGCTTATACGAGAAGTCGCTCACTCTGTGTAACCAGTAACGTAATACAACGTGAATTTCATTTTCTATAACATATACATGAATACTAGGTACTAAAACAGACAGACAGCGTTAAATACTAATATATAATTCTAGTTATAATATTTGCGGTTTGAGCTTGTTATTCATTCTTTTTCAAACCTGTCCTTTTATCTTTCATGAAAAATTTAATAATCTACAACCTATGTGTGTTTACAAATCACTGTCAATGTTAAGCTTATATTTAAACATTGAAACTTACTCTGGTAATTTAGGTTTTAGTGATCTTTTTACCAAAGGAATACTGCTTTATACATAAAACATGTAATTCTGTGTAGTTCATTCTGGACGTGTGATAAACTTAAACTGAGTACGACACTGAATGTTGATATACAACAGACGTATATGTGAAGTCGATGTGACGGTGCTTCCCTCTGCATCGTGCGGGTGAAATTATATGCGTCGTGAATATACAAACCAACGTCAATGATAATTTCGTTACCGTGTCAACTTACGATAAATTCTATTTGCAATTATACACTATCAAGAAACCGGATATGTAATGTCTGATGCCGACGTAGCTTTTCTTTTTATTGCAACATCACACTTTGTTAAACCTTTTTGTCTAAAGATGTTGCAAGGCCGAATATTCTAGATAAAGCTTGTATGATTAATGACCGTTCTTGCGACGAATTATTTTGAATGATTCTAAAGTCTCGAATATGTGCTATGATAGTATGTACACAAGGGTCTTATTGAGTTATGCCCTACACACTTCCCAAACTTTACTGTTAATATACACGTGTTTTTGCATGTCAGAACGCGTTATTGTGATTGAGAAGTTTAGTAAATCAACAAGACAATAGAAGCTAATGATAGGTTTTAGGTTCAAGTTATATATTAAATTATTAAGATAAAATATACAATATACAGGCCGAGTGGTGTCTAGAACTGAAGTTATGTTTCATTTTAATCTTCTTCTTCTTTAAAGAAGTAACATGTTAGCGTCTCGTATATAAGTTCAGATATTTTATGTACAATGAAATAACGACAACGAAACTTACGATCTTGTATTCCAAAGCAGTGCGGGGCCAAGATAAATGGTCGCCTTGAATACAGACGCTAATTAAATTAACTTCTTTTTTTTACACACTTCTTCACTAAAAACTTTTTTCATAAACTTTTAGTTATTCGTAACAAAAGTCGCATTAAACGAAACAGCAGATAAATAATTCGCAAGCAGTTCATTATATGCGGCAAGTGCATAAGACCAGTGGAAATTTATAAGGAATTTTTAACGCATTCTCTTCTTCGTAATGTCTTTGCGTTGTTGACACTGTTTAAATATGAAATTTTAATTAAAACGCTAAAATTCTTGCTCATTTTAACGAGAATAAATAATTTATTATGTTATTACTAATATGTAACTTTCATACAAAGATACACACGAAAACGAAAAGATATATACAGATTATATAAAAACAAATTATAGCATCATCCAGAAAGTTCCAGGAAATATAGACTATGCCTATAAATCTCACATGAATTTAGGACACTATGAGAATAGAAATAAACGCAGGATCGAATCCTACACTGTATTATATGGATTTCGCACTAAATTAATATGAATTGTTAAATTGTATCACAAATAATTGTAGTACATTGTCGTTTTTACAAAATTCAAGTTAAAACTTAAACTGGTTTAGATATTTCTGAGTTTTTCAATGCCCAGTTTCTCAGTTGAGGTTTAAACCGACTAATTCGGATCAAATCGCAGTTCAAGTGTTCCTAAAACCAGAATGGTGATTCTCGGTTTAAACCTCGACTGGGAAATCGGGCATAAGTTGAACATATTCTGTACTATCATGTCTGTTCTTGTTATAGGTTGGATCGATGTTAATAACTCGTGTAGCTAACACAGATATCACCTGGCACAAGGATTTACAGGTGAACGCACCCAGAGTGTCACCACATTTCGACCTCACACTTGATGACAAATCAGTCTTGAGGGCCATCAACCAGCTCAACTTTATACAGATGAAACGTAAGCACACACACACCTCATTCTCTTCATTTGAACTGGGCTACAATAATGCTAATTGTATAATATTTTGCTTATTCTCTAATTTCTTAAGAAGAACATTATTACCAATTTGCGAACAACAAGATTTAAAGAATTAATAATTTTACGATTATTAGCTAGTAATATATACTTAAACCATTTTTGTAAATAATCTGATAAAATTTCAGCTTTTTAATATAAAATTTTAAAGCGCTGTATTAAACGCAATATTGGTTTTAAATAAAACCTACTTTGATTTTCAGTGTTACTATAAAATAAATCTGTTACTAATCGTCTAATTTCATTGATGCAATAGTTTGTAATAAAATTAAATAGAATCCCCCTGCAAGTCAGATCAAGTTGAAAAATTCTATTCAGTGTATAGCATATCAAAGAATAGCAGTTGTATGGCTGGAAATGATATCGTCAGGAATAATCTATCGTCTCAAAGATACACGGCCCTTCCTGTATTATCCAATTACAAATGGGAGTATCGTTGGCACATCAAAAGCCCTTTAGGTACCCGAGTGTTGTCAGGCACACGCACGCATATCGACTGTATTATAGCATCAGCAGTACTCAAACTTTACAACAGTATCCGTTAACATTGACATCCGTAATTAATGTGTTTGTTAAAAGCACTTTCACTAACTCGAACTAACTGACACATGTAGAAAATGGACAGACATATACATATATTTTCAAATTAATATCAGTTGCATTCAAGCGAAAATAAATATTATTATTAATATTTCTCATATGTCATTTGATATTGTCGGAAATACTATATTCATTTTATTAGCT
>JAGJTL010005947.1:829111-840164 GCA_022063505.1 Calosoma granatense | reverse complement strand
TTATAATTTAAAATATTTTTATTTATTTTGCGGATTGAGTTTGTGATTGTGTTTTTGAGATTTTGAGACATACTGTTTTAGCGATGGTATGCTTTTGACGTGTGCCACACGGCAAACATGGATGTATTGCTTGGCGTTGTGATTCGTGAACATTTTTAGAAAGTATTTCTGAAACAGCTCGGATGCTTTGGGTACCGTTAATAAAAGACCGCGTAAAATATCAAAGCGATCGTCGTCGATACCTAAACGTGCAATAAAAACGAAACGCTTCTATGGTCCTTTTAACATTTTACGAACTGTCAAACGGCTCACCGAGCAACGGCAGAGAAGTTTCGGAGACGAGATACATACATATATGTCACGGACACAATATATACATACATCTTGCCGGCACAAACTTGTCTCATATGAGCGTGTGTGTGGAACGTTCACAATTGGATTTATCTAAAAAAAACGGCCCAGTGTAAAGGAACCGAAAAACTGTATAAATTTTAAAAAGAGAATAAATGTATATCAATTTTTATAAAATTGGATTTTTTTGTGCGCGCGGATATAAAGTAGGCCAAGGAAAGTAAAATCTGTTATCAGATTCTTCTTAAAAACTGTTTGTTTTGTTATTGAAACATAGTTCATTGTGTATTTCAGCCAGCTTAACATGTTTAGTTATTTAAAAAGTGTCAATTCTTTTTCTTAATAAATTAACTACAGTGTAATGTATTTAATATATAATTGTATTTTAATTGTACACATGAAATAATTCAATAATATTTCAAATATAATATTTGTGTCTGAGAAGTGAATAAACTTACAAATAGGATGACTGATAAAAATAAAAATTCTCCAGATGTAATGTGACACTCACAATGATTACATTCATATTCTCAAGCAGCCCGTCATCCTTCTTGCAATTAGTGATATGCTATTAAGCAAAACGAAAAGATTAATTTCAAACGAATGGCCAAATTAAATTTCAAATTAATTTTTTGCAGTCGACAAAAGGAAAGTAAAAAAAAGGAAGTACGCTTATAATGTAATTTATATTAGAATCGGGGACATTTTTCGCTTTGCAATCAATTTGGCTTGAGCCTTTGGGGATCATTATATATGGGAGGCGTGTTAGATTGCAATAATTTCTGTAACACTGTTTGCTAATTAACAATTTTCTTTTCTTGCTGCTAGCGGCTAAAGATGGAGAAGAAAGAGTTCCAGCAGGTATAGTGCAAAATATGTTCTGCGCATGTCTGTTCTTCATTTATTCAATGTGTATATTTTTATATTTTCTAGTCGATCGTAAATTGAGTTCATTCTCATGTTCAACTTTCAAACACGATAAATGTATTTTTGTATTGCACTTGCATGTTTTTATGGGCATGCGAATAATAATTTATAGGTGTTAGTCGTAAGATTGATATGTGTTTGCCTCATGAATATATTGTGATTTTATACGTTTAAATCCGATAAAATATAGCAAAAAAATGTTAAACACGTAATGCTACTATTTAATAATTTTCCTAACACTACGTTTAACTTTCTTAAGAATTACAAATTTTTCCATATTCCCTGCCCTTTGATGGAAAAACGTTATTTTTATGTCCAATATTTCTTACTATATATTTTAATTATTATTATTTAGTCGATACCAAACATATATGAATATAGCAATGGACAGAAGTTCAATTTGACAACTAGTTCACTCGTGAACGGAGTTATATTTAAAGCCAAAGCACACTATTTAAATGTTTGTTTATATTCTGTAAATAAAGACAATGTTTACAAACAATATAGAGTACCGAATATGTGCTATTCTATGAGTATTTTTATTGAAAACATCCGATTAGTGACACAGTGCAGTCGAATTTACAGTGCATAACGTATCATATATAGTACTGTAAACACCAATACGTTTACTGTTCATGCAAAACAAATTATCCGGTGACCTGTTCATAATGCGATTGGCAAGGTTGCTGTTTGTTATTCGGATATTCGGTTTACAGTGTAAGATCCTATTACGTCATCTATTGACATGACTGCATCCTGTTGATAACGCAGGACAGTATTATAGGAAATTCTAACAAGATATAGAAAGAATACGGACATTACACTTTGTGGGAAAGAAGTAGCATTGTGTAAGGGAGAAGAAGAAGAGGTAGTAAAGTTAGTATGGTAATAATTTGTACTGAAGGCAACTGATAATTAGTACTTAGAGCTAATTTAGTTTCACCGGCAAGTCCTTAGCCTAATGCTCGCACTTGCTCCATTAAAGAAGCTATTATAGTCTTGTAATATTTTATCCTGTGTGACTCGCTCTCGCTCGCTCGCTGCACCGTACATTATGTAGTACGGGCAAGTTGCCGGTAGAGGCGCACACCAGTGTTTGCACGGCCTGATAAAGGGAACACTAATGCAGAATGGCTAATTCTGATGGCGTGATCTAGATTATTTGTTGGTCTTTAATTAAACACAACTAGTGCGTGTTGATATACGGACTAATGAGAACAACGGAACAGCGGTGATTCTATTTCTTTTTTCATTTGCTTTGTGTTCGGTAATTTGCATTGTTTCAAATACTGATTGTCTGCATTCTGTGTATGTGTAGAATTATCAATTGTCTCGTCGAGAGATTTAAACGTGGAAAAAAACTTTTTGTACTTCTAGAATTGATAAATAGACAATAAAACGTATATTGTTTGCTGATATTAAATTAATATAAGTGCGTTTAAGAATTAAAAGTAATATATAAATCTTCAAATTTACCTTTTTTCCTTGCAATATCGCCTTTGTCCTTGTAAATTCTGTAATAGAAAATTTTTCATAACATTATTCATTCTGCCTCTTTTTATCAGTATATAATGCCATATATCTGACAGCAATCAATATTAAAATCCAAACAATTAGTGTATTCAAGTATAGACTAAATTAAAAATTATGATTAAAAATGTACAGTAGAATATCAGAATTAAATTCAGTTTCCTATTTTAGGGTAAAATTACCTATGTTGGTATGAAACAGGGGTATCCAAACTTTTAGTTTCTCATTGCGATACGCGAAATGAACACTGATCTTGCATTTTTATATTTAAAATATGTTTTAAATAACATGAGAAGAATTTATAAAATCAATTAAATAAAATATAATCACGGACACACTGTAAAAAAATATTGTCTTAGCTACTCTTGGTATTGAATAAACCTTATTTGTATAGTGTAAGATGGTGGTGAAGTTTGCTGCAAGATGAAGGGTGGAGGGATGCAAGGGGAGGTAGTGTCATATAGCAGGTATACACACAGCCGCAAGTAACTGTTACCAGTGACGACAGGTCGGTGTAAGATTATAAATTATGAACCGAGAAGCGTCTACCGACGGCATCGCGACGTGTTAGTTATGCATGAGTCCGCTATGTAGAAATAGACCACTGCTGCATGTCATGTATACTGACATCTACACAGAACAGCATTTCGAACGCAAAACTTACTCATATATATATACGAGCAATAACTACACAAACTCCACCACGATTAATATGACAAATGATGTTATAAGTTTTAATTGGAGATAATTATTCCACTTGTTATTTGCGTCACAAACTGGAAATTATTCTAGAAGTCTCGCGCAAATGGCAAATTGTACGGTAATACAGTTTAAAACTTGACATGAAGTTTTATTTGTTACGGACATACGTGATGTATTTGTATTTGTCAGTTTTATTGAAACTGAAGCTAACTGAAGCGGAATTGTATTGTTAAATATATTTATGGGTGTTTGGAAAATATTCTTGAATTATATATTGTGAAAATTTATAGAATAAATATGTTCCTTGATTTTCCATTTTCTTTTTTAATTGCCTGAATTATATCCTCCGTTTCTGTAAGTTAATTAATTGCAGTCGTTTTCTTTTATTCTAGATTTGAACTTAGATTTTTTTGAATAAAAATTACATCAAAAAGAATAAAATATTCTAAACACTACTGAATTATATTTTTACTAGGGTGCACTATAGTCTACTCGTTACAACTTGTTATTTTGGTTTTGCTATCTCTAATATTCGCTAATTTGCGACTTCCTATATGAACGAAGCTTTTACTCGAAACATCTACATTCGAGAAATTGCAGGATTGAAATGATCAGATTACATTCGACAGTGTAGGATTATGATTTTATGTAATATAAGTAAGTAGATACATATCAATATATTAAGTTATTCAAATATATCTGCTATAGAAGTTATATACAAACATAATCAAGATGAAAAAAATCTGTTAAAATGATTAGGTACTGAAAAAACAGGATCATGATTAAAAAATGTATATTCTCATAAAATTTTACCGCTATATACATAGCATATATAATAACCTGTATGTATAATTATTTTTAACACTATATTAAATTAACAACATTTACAATTCTAAATGCTACATAAAAATATTACTAACAAAGGATTATACAAATGCCTTACGTACTGATATGATGTGTGACACTATACATTCCGGTAACATACGATAATCTATGAAGATGAATCATGAAATATTTAATTTACAAGGGAATATTCTGGCGCGTCCCTACACACATCTATTTCGTGCCGGTATAGCACGCCATAACGTGAATAATACATACATTCAATAGATGGAATAACGGTAGTCAGTCTAACGCAGAAATACGGTCGCTTCGTGCACGTCAAATTCAGGTATACTTTTCAATATTTACTTAGTGAATTTTTAACGAAAGCATATGAAATCAAAAATACATACTGCTCGGGATGTGAAAAAGAAACATGTTCATATTTGTCCTTGATGTAGTTTCAAAGATATATGTAACTATGCATATATTAATATGTATTACTAATATAACATCTTTAATATTTAAAATATGAATTTAGAATTTAATGTTCTACTGGCAGAGTAATGTGTAAAATTTTGAAGACTTTTAAATTCAATAAAAAATATAGTGTATATTAGATATATCAATATAGTTTTTTAGTTTATATTTTTTTCAGTAATGTATACTGAAATTATAGTATCTTTATTTCCATATACAGGGTATCCATAAAAAAACCGAACATAGCAATTTATGGGTTAATTTTTTAATGTGCGAATAATGTTTCCTCTAAAATGCACTGGGAAAAAATTATTCGCACATTAATAAATTAACCCGTAAATTGCTATGTTCGGTTTTTTACGGACAGCCTTGTATGTATACAATATCAATGTGAAACTACGTTGCTTACCAGTTAAATATCATTAATGCTACTATATAGATTCGATACTATTCATTCGAGATTAAAACTTCGTCCTATAAAACCCGGTATATTGAAATACAGTGGAACCTCGCTTAACGAGCACCTCTCATAACGAGCAATTCGCATAACGAGCAAAACAAAGTGTAAAAAATTACTCGCGTAAGGAGCGACGTTTCGCATAAAGAGTAACAAAGAGATAACAAATCCCAGGTTGTGCGCCTGCTACCTCAGACCGTGTTTAGAAATCGTTCCGTTTCGCTTAATGATGTTTCGCGTTACGAGTAAGATTCTGGAACGAATTATCTCGTTTAGCGAAGTTCCACTGTATATGTTGTATTTATCTATGAATGATACTGGGTTCTACATAGAACACCCGGTATAATCTACTAAAGTATATGTTGTATTTATCTATGTTTTATATATTATAGCACCCAGTGCTCCGACGATTATACCCGAAGAATGCAGTGCAGAGAACAACTCGGTAACAGTAGCCTGGCAACCACCGCCGCAGAGCCACGTGGAAGGTTATGTACTAGAGCTGGACGACGGAAACGGTGGAGATTTCCGGGTAAGTCTGTTTGACATTGCGTATTTATGACAGTTCTTTTTATCCGCCCAGCCCTCTCACAACATCCGAACATGACGTGACCAAAAACACGTCCGCAAAAATTACGACTCCATGTGTTTGATACGAGGTGAAAATGTTCCGACATCTTGGGGATTATAGACAAGCCTTACGTACCAACAGTAAGAATTTATGACACGCTTCCAAACTACTAGTGATACTGTTTATTTCACTCGTGTATTAGAATTAAATCTTAAGGAAGAAAATTTATTTCCAGATTCTAAAAATGCAAATGCAACTTAATATATTATAGTTGTATGATATTTTTGATTTTTACATTATTTATTTGGAAAATAGTGAAGTTGAATATAAAATAATTTATTTAGTAGATATCGAAGTTTGTATATATTCAATGTGAAATATATTTCGAATTAAATAACCTCATTTATGAGAAAAACAATACATAATTAAAATAACTAAATATAGAAGAATGCATATTAATTAACAAAATTAAATAATTATGGAAAATCATCAAATTATCCTGACAAATATATATTATTCTAACTAACCTCTGGCATTTCATAATTTCATAATTTAATTATGTTCAGTACAATTTTGCAATCAGTGCATTAATTAGTGAAAATCTGAACATATTGTAATTTTAGCGCGATCATCCGTTTAATTTGATATTACATTACGTAGGCGTTTCTGTGAAATGTCAATCCTGAACGGCGTAGATCATGAAATAATTCATTTCTGATCCGTTTCCATACATGTGTACAGTTTTCAAACGTTATAATAAACATACAAACAATGAAAATTTAATTCAACATACCAGATATTTACATGAATTGTTGCTGAATAAAGTGAATAGAATAAAACAAGACTATTTGTAATTTCGGTTGTATTGAATGTGCGACCAACCTCTATATTGTATTACATTCATAAATCTTTCTTACAAAGATTGAAAGTAACTGTTTTCCATTTCTTTGAAAGAGAGAGAGAGAGAGAGAGAGAGTTGGAATGAAATTTTATTCGTTTCAATTTACGCGACAACCGCGAAATCCGTTTGAGACGCCAAGGCGACGTGATGTAAGCAACAAATACTTCAGCATCGTAGTAGGCCAGGAAAAGATCAGTTTTCAGACGGAATATTATTGACGTGTGTATTTTTTTCTACGCTTCCGATCTTGTTTCCGTCTTCGTCGATTACGTATATGTCGACCGGAAATTACTTTTCGATTGGAAGGAAATATACGTTGGTCTGACTGGTAAAATTGATACTCTTTTTTATATAGTACATTTCATCGACTAATTAATAATGTTTTTGCTATAAATTCTACTTAAATATACATTAATATAATGCTATAGTGTTCCTTTTACTAAATATACTTTAAAAGAAATAGCAAGCATTTATGCACATTGAAATACATTATGAATTAAGAGACAATTTTTATAAGCAAATTTAAACCAAGCGAAATTGTTCTTGTCATATGTCCATTATACTTACCTATTATTTATAAGTGCGCTTATCTTCATTTAAAGTTATTGCATTTAGAACAAAACAAAACAAAGTAATTAAATTGAAGATGTGTAGCCCCAAATAAACATTCACAAATACCAAATGTGTACTTCCTGAATAGACACATTCTCAGCAGAGAATCTCAGAACAATTTTAACTGCAAAATAAAACCGTACGGTTTTAGAATAGTTTGTTGAATTTGCGTACGTACAACTTCTATACATATGTGTCTGTGTATATATCAGATAAGATAGTATTAGTATATTGTTGATACAAGTTCAAACCTATCCTGTGTATGTAGCTGTGTGTTTGTCGGACTAAACTCAATCCAAGTAGTTCAGCTTTAATGTCGGTTCGATTCACATGGGACAGTGTTTATAGTCTGCACAAGCATGCTTGCGAGATATTGCATTCCAGTACATACGGAGCCAACTGTTTGGAGCGTCTGGACGTCAAGCGTCGAGTGCCTGATGGTCGCCGTCTATCGTCACCGACGCTGCGCGTCACAAATCTTAAGGGGTATCTGGAGTGACGTCACATTTTTCAAGATTAAAATAACGATTCATAAAGACAGTTGGTTCCATTTATACTGACATGGTGTAGAGTGTTGTGGAACACATCTGAGTACAGTGTGAGGTTTTATGTATATAGCTTTCATTGCTGCAGTATAAGAGCAACAGTCATCATTCGGAATTACAGTCATAAACTGACTAATGTGATGTGATGTATTCTCTACGATTTCTCCCTAAGTGCATTCATACTTTGATTGGCAATAACTAATGAAACTAGTATTGCTTGTAACAATATCAGAAAGTATCACTAATGAAATTCTTATAATTAGTTTAAATAATGGTTTATTCAATTCATTACACCTCTTTACTTATACAATTGTCAAATGAAATAGGTTCAAAAGACTTATTGAAAAATATTCAAAAATAATATTAATATTTCTATTTTACAAATATGGCAAAAATTATAGCTATCATAACTTTTATCTAAAACTAAAATACTAGAATTTTAATCTTTTATATAATCATTAAATCTAAAAACACTAGAATTTTAATCTTTTATAAAATCATTACTTAGTAACAGTTTAAGGTGTATGAATATTCAAAGAATTGGTTTCTCTTGCACTGAAAAAGAACAAAAATTCAACTATATATCAGTATCTGCCCGTAATGTATACAATTAGATTATCATATTTAACTCTACACCACAATTCGTAGCGTAAGCACTGGACTAAGTGTGATTCGATTTCTTCCATGGAATTAATCATTAACCATAGAGCTCTAACCGGACTTACGACTGGTAACGTTCTCTTCGTGCGGTTAGAAGCCTCTCTAGTCTGCGGTTGTGGGCGATGGTGACTGGCTGGCTGGCGCAGTGGAACGACATGTGTTGATAACCTCACTATGGTTGGCTGTCACTTCCGGATATGTGCACTTAATAGGGTCAGCGAATGACAACGTCACCTCAGTCGCCGTATATGTGTTGTATGTGAGTGATCGACGTGAAAGAAGATTCCACGTGAACCGTAAAATCTTTTACGTCTACGCGTTAACGTCGAGACGGGTTAGGGATAAAACAGATATTGCACGCGTTGGATTTCGATACTGAGCCACAATAAAAAAACAATCAAACTCGATTTATCTTGCAAATGTTCAGCATGGGCTCAAAATGAGAAAATGGTACTATCAAAATTTCCTGCAAATCAGCGTGAATTTACCAAAAATCTGTAGTTTTTCGTTTTGATCTATTTTAAGACCGTTGCTGGTTAAATTTAACATTGCAGATTTAAAATGATTAGGGTATTTTTAGATCTATCTTGAAGAATATATTACATGTAAAAGATTACAACAATTGCACTTTTGCCTGACTATATAAGAATCCATTTTAAAAATAAACCTTTTCTTAGTAAAACTACAATATTGTATGTTTTTCTATCTGTATATTTTAGTGTATTTACAGATATGTTGTTTCTATGTTTGTGTAAAGGGAATTAAGTTAAATATGCCTGAAACACCTGCTTCTTGGTATATAAACATAGCTCGCGTAACCGTATTTAAAATTTAATTACAAGATAAAACCAAAACGTTGTGACGAAAGGCATAAATTAAAAGCGAGAGGACCCTGAAAGTTTTCAAATGAATTTTAAATGGAAATGTTCATAACGCCAAATGGGCAGGAAGTTTTTGTTAAATGTTTACCTAAGTTCAGCTTATTTATCAAAGACTTCACCTTTTCAATAGGTTTTAATACTCTAAACAAGAAATTAAATAAGATATGTCAACTGAGAAAAAATACTCTTTGAATATAATCAGATATAATTTATATGTTTAATATATAAATTGTTGAGAAATTAGATAATAATGTTACTACATTCGTGAACAGGGTGTATAACATAAAATGTTTTATAATATGTTTAGAGTATTATTACCACCTCAAACGACTATGAGTGCACAAGTTTATACTTGTGAAAAATGAGCATTGCACTTGTGCAACTAACAAGAGACATAAAACCACACTTGTATGTTTACACATGTTTCATACTGTCAGCTACACATGACATTTTCATTTAATCATAAAAAGTTATTTATTTTCGTACACATAAATGTGCCTATTCCAATGTTAGTTTATTTAATTAAAAAGATGAACAGAATTGGTATTATCTTTGCAAGAAATAAATCAAGAATTTAATAAATGATTATTTTGAACTAGTGAATGTTAAAGATGAAAAATCCAATGATTTTATTATATTTAGAGAGAGATTTTTTCAGACAGTTGAAATAACAATGAAAGTGATCTATGTAAGGTATCAATAGAAGCAGTGAAGCCTTAAGGAAATCGCATTACACGATGAAACACATGTCACATTCTCAAAACGTGAAACCACACAAGGATAAGTTGTTTTATTTGAACAGAACTTTAGTCACACAATGTTACAGCAATTCAAACGTGAAGATAAATTTATGAATGATTGAATAGTACTTCCGTGGGATATTCATTGTTTCTGAAACATGGGTATGTATTGCCAAAGAAGAAGAAGAAAAAATTGATATTTTGAAATAAGTTTACTGTAATTAATCCAGTGGATTTTGTTTACAAATCTAGTTCAGATATTAATAATCTCATATTTTATAGTGAACATATATGATTTAAAATTAAAACAATGTTCTAAGCAAGCAAGAATATATAAAGGGTATATTTTATTTATGTACTAAGAATATTTATTGGTACATAAACTGTAGTGAGAGTAATTAAATATTATATAATTTTGTTCTAAATCCCACGGGTATTTTTAAGAATATTTACTGACGGTGTTTACTAGTAAATCGCTTCATTTGTCTTCCAACTGAACCGTAGCCGGTGAAGTTTCCATGAAATATTTAAAATAAATGAGAATGTTTTTTTTATTCTACACGCTAAAATCATGAAGAGAATGAATGATTAATGAGCTCCATATTTTAGTTTGGTTTTTATTATGCTTTTAGAAAGAAATTACCTCTCTCTTAGCAGGAAAATATTTACATTCACTTAGGATGTGAAAATGGTTAGCTCTTTTTATAATGCACCTGTATATATAAAGGGTGATCTGAAACATCCAGTGCATTTAGTTCATTTATTTTCCTATGTACTGTTAATAGCATTACCTAGTATTCATTCACGCTGTCTTGTAAAGGTTCTTCCAATGATTAATGTTACAAGATAGATAGAATAGAATAGAATAGAATAT
>JAGJTL010005947.1:811341-828966 GCA_022063505.1 Calosoma granatense | reverse complement strand
CCCATTGAAAAGGGTCATAAACTATGAACAATGCAATATTAAAAGAACAAAAGGATTCATTTTATCGCGAGGGACTATAAAATTGTAATTATGAAAATGTAGTTACATTGTAGATCTCTGTATCCAACAGAAATTTATGCTACCGCAGATTAATTGAATTAAACACAATTTTCATTAAAATTTCCTGAGGATAGAATTAATAATCAATAACTTTAGCACTGATGTGTGTCCAGAGAGAGAGAGTTAGGTTGAATATAAAATGTGTGAGAGAAAAAATAAAAGAGAATAAATGATTGATGATGATGGCTTTATAATGTAACAAGAAAAATAGCGAAAAATAAGTGCTGCTTATGAAACTTGTAAATAAAAAGGATAGATGTAGGAAGAGAGAGAGAGAAATTTTCAACAAGAGTAGCGGATAATATTTCTATAAAGAAAATAGTGTGTAATTTCAATTAGTTTTTGTAGTAATTTTTTGGAAAATATTACAGAAACATGTGACAATGAATATGTATTATTCACAATTATATCAATACTAATATGAACTGTTATTAATATTTTCAACTTCCATTCCAAACTAGACTATTTATTATTTTTATTTATTCAATAATTATAGCATTGTCAATTTTCATTTTTATTCTATGTGGTTAATTTTCTATTATTATTCAGTAAAAAGGTAGAATTTATATAAATATTGAATAAATGATATACAAGCACAGGGGTGTATTGACCAATTAGGCATTTGAGTAAGCCCCAGTGAATCAATATATTAACTTTTGTGAACCTTTGAAATTAGAATTCTGCATATATAGGATTTACATTTAATTTAAGACTATACAATATCGAATCAGTATTATAAAACATATTTGTCTATAGTTGTAGATTAGATAACACTTGCAGATATTAAACATTAAACAACAATATTACACATATTGTGAAATGTCAGATTACTATTATCAGCAGTGTTTATTTTTTGATAATATTATATTAATAAATTTCATTCATACGTAGAATTATATCTCCGCACAACAAGATACCAAATATTCGTTAAACTAAAGTGTATATAATGCTATTTTAATATCTCTGAATATATACCTTAAGCCTTGTAATTCTTTTGTCTATTAAATCTAGGTTTGTGTGTCTTTGTTTCCTTGTACTTTCAGTTTCAGTAGTAAACATCCGCATTTCTAAATCCCCAAAAACCTACTACCCCAAAAGCAGAAAGCACAACAGTCCTAGCACGCATTTTATACAACATTCATTGTAATACGAAACTTTCCAACGGAAATCCACGTTAAAATTGTTCTAATACTATACAGAAGTAGGCAATAATCGGCCTAAACACCGGGTGTCCGTCCATTTCAGATGACGACAGATTTCCGTGGACAAGAACAAGTTTATGCCAGTTTGCATTGGGGGGTTCGGGTGAGTCATTGTCCATGTATATATGGACCATTAATCTTGTAAAGGAGTGGTGCTAGGCATGTACATACAGCCATACAGTAGGAGCTGAGGGAGGTGAGGGGGGGGGCGGACAATATAACACAGTATGCGACACTGCATATATCGTCAGCTTATCGAAAATCGAGTCATCCGATCGCTAACATTTGATGCTGAATCACCCGAGAGCAGAGTATACAATAGATTTCACGAATATATAAAGTGCAGGCATAGTTTGGTAACAATAAATGTGCAGCAACTGAATGTTTTACGATAAAAACACCCTTCAATGAGCGCCCTGCTATTATGCAATGTACTTGATAAAGTAAAAATGATTATGTATCAATGTTCACAATGCATGTATTCTTTAATATTCTAAAGCCACGAACGACGATGAAATATAGATATTTGTATTGGAATTTTCAAAATTCTTTTTAAAATATACTCGTGATTTACAAACGAATTAATTTGAAAATAATTTTAAATTCTCCTACAAAAATGATTTATGCTGATAGCATGAAATAAAAATATTAGAAATTGAAAGTAATATGCAAAAAATCAAGCAAAAAATACATAACTGCATACAGTATCAATTAATCTCTGATTACGTTTATATATTTGTGTAAAAAGTATAAATTCAAAAACCTGCATTGAAATGTGAAAAAACCGTATAACGTGAAACTCAATTTTAATCTGTTGAAATTACAGTATCACTAGTATTTATTCATATTTTAATTACTATTCACCATGAATCACAATTGTTTTGCTCAGTTCTGTGCGTGTCGGTTCTTGTACAAGTTCGCACACGTCTGTGTGTGTATGTGTGTGTTCAGAAACTTGACAGTTGTAACAACGAAGAGCATATAGGTCCTTTGAACCGAATTCATAAGGATGCAAGTTCGCAATTAAGTGGAATATATTTTTGAGTCGTGTGCAATTCTGAAATCTTGTTTTCTCCGTCTGACAAAAGAGGCAGATCAAAGTAACTGTAATAATAATTAAACTTTACATTTCGCACAGTAACATATTAAATTCGGTATTTGTCGGGGGGCACAGAACGCACTGTACTGCAACGAAACAGCAGCGCCTCTCGCGGCGAATGTACGAGATTGAGGTTATGAGTTGTAAGCCTGTCTAATAAGAAATGTTGAAATTAAATTTGCTAAACACGACAACGTTCAAAAGGTTAATTCAAAGAAAGAAATTATGTCGAATTTCTTTACTGAATTGTAGCGGAACTTGCATTGAAAGGTAGTACATTTCGAACTAGTTTATGCAGAGTTAATTTAACTAATCCCACTAAATTCTTAGTATTAGTTTCCCTTCATTCTTTCTATATTTTTAAGCTTGTCCCCGCTGTCCAATACATAATTATTTATTATTTTCTTCTCTTTTTTATATATTTATCTAAGTACGATAAAATTAGCCCTAAATAAAATAAGCGACCAGTTCTTGAACTTAAGTCATAAATCCGCCAAATAAAGTTAGAAGCCATATGCACTTCTTAGAATCATGAGTTTTGAACAGAACCTTGCCTAATTTGTATTGGTCAAGTTACTTTATTTTGGGAGATATTTGCCCAATTGAATTAAGAAGTTAACCAATAGAAATAGTTAAACTTTTACTAACCAATTAGAATTAAACGAATGTTTACTTTAAGGATAAGTTAGTCAGTTAAACTGTTAAAACCATCGATAGAAAACCATCTTCAGCAAGAATATACACGTTGAGAAAAGATCTTATGATTGTTTATTTCAAACATAAGATACCAACACAAAAGTTTAATCGTAATAGGATAATGTAAGTGTAAATATGTATCTGTTCACATGCTGAGGTGCTAATTGCGAGTATATTTAGTAGTGTATGTGTTAAAATAAACAACTAGATATATGTAACTTTAGGGTGTCTGGTGCAAGTGACGTGAGCATCAACTCCTTGGGAAGTTGTAATTAGTACAAGTTTACTTGTATATATGTTTCACGTGCAACTGTCAATATTATTTCAGTGCATTACAAACTTAGCTAGATTTACTACTAATATATAGCATGTGCTAATCACTTTAACAAACACCGTACTTGTATATACATTTGAAAATTCATATACTAAAATGGCAATTTTCTTAATTACAGTACATGAAAAGGATAAAATAAATCTAGATTCATATTAAAATAAGTACATCGTATAAATAAATGTTGGTTTAAAGAAAATATTGCACGTTTTAATATAATTTTTTGGCTCATCGACCTCCTGTCGAAGAGCTATAGTGTTCGGTATGATGTCTATAGAATCTTCTGATTTTTATAGTCTGTGAGAATTGCTTTAATTTAAAAATTGGATATTCTACGTTTTTCTTATCTAGAATAAAGACAGACAGACAGTGTATATCTGCACATAATATTTACTGATATTATCATAAGTAATCGCATTATTTCACAATACATATTCACAGGTTCGTATTTGTCAGTTATTTGTCCAAGTTTATTCATATGAATACCGTCTAAGTGATTATGTGGTTAGAGCATCAAGTAGCCTATGGTCAAGGGGTCAACAATTCGGGGGAGAAGGTTAATCAAACTCATAAATGTTTACGAATACACAAAGCACACGTGCTATATGTCCATCCCCTGTATTTTCTACAAACTTAGGGCGGAACACAGAGGCCACGTGTTCTGACAAGCAACCCTCACATGTACGTGGCTAGCACAGCACCCTATGATCTATGGGGTTTGCAGATAACAATTATCACGGTTGCAAATCATCAGACAGCTGGTGACATCTAGTAGAAAACTATGTTTACAAAGATTAGAACATTACCCTTATATTGTTCAGTGTAATTTAAAACTTGTGGAGGGCCAGTGTTGCAGAATATGTTTGGAAATTCAATATTTTGTTGGTCGTACAATAAACAAGTTTAAACACATGTTATATACATGAAATTGAAATATAACTGATATAAAACATTCGAATGTATAAAAACAAAATATGCTTTTAGTAAATAAAATAATACTTCCTTATACTGTGGATGAGAGATTAATTAAAAGTTTTTACATTTAATATAATCTTTGGATAAAAAGCTGTTCTAGAAAGGTGTAAAAAATACAATAAAACTTATAAAACTGTATGCTATTTGTGCCTTTTCACAATTCTCTGGATGCTTTAGAGAATCAAGTCATTTGAATGAATATGTTCTTTATTTAAAGATGATATGGAAGTATATAAACAGCTGAGTATATTGGCATAGAGTGGAATAAAAACATTCATAGCAGTCTTATAACATCATTGAAGTATCTTGTTCATACATTATACACAACAAATAGATTGTAATATAAAAGTCATACATTCCCTTATCTAATGCAATGAAGTATTTGTCATAATACGTGGGAATGGTTAACACAAGAATAAAAAATAAAACCGCTAAACATACAAGCGTCTGGATAGGTTTTATGTATTTTCCAAGACTCATACACTCACATTTCATGGTTGCTAATGACAAACTCCAACAGGAAATCCATTAACAACGTTTTCAATATAGATAACCGTTTCACAGTCCTTATCTCGAACGAACCGGAACCGCGTAACGAGAAACACCCCCAGTACCGGAGCGAATAAATTTCAGTTTTATTAACTATATATATATAATACATGAACAGAACTAAACCCGTTTTTATAATCGTATAATTTATGTCCAGACTCCTGTATATATCATTACTTAGATAGGGGGAAACTACAAGCACACTAAGATCTAATTGTTTTGAGAAAATCCAAATTTAATTCACAGTTATGACAACACTGTTGCAAATATTGAATATAATACATACACGCGCGTGGTTACTAAAATTGTACTTTAGTTCACTGACCTGCAATGAACTAAAAATAAGTAGGATTTAGAATTGTTAAGCTCCCGTATGTGATTGAAACTTGATTTAAATCTGTTTCTAGAAAATAAAGGTTGATCTCTTTAAATGTTAGATAAAGTAGGAGATAATTTCAAATATCTTTTTTTCATGTGCACTCACAAATTTTTCGTTATACCAGTGGTTCGTAAACAGTTGAAGTTAATATATTTACACTATTACACATCATGATAAATGAAATGTGAAATTATTTAATTTATATTTATAGTTACAATAAATGTTTGTTGTTAAAACAGTTTTAATAAAAATTAACAGTTTCTAGGTTTTTCTTAATGTGTAATATACATTAATTTATTTTTTCTGCAAATTTTTTTACATATTCCTGGTGATAAATATCTAGTTAAATAATTATTTTATACTATTATGACTTGTACTTAAGACAGCACAGTTTAAGAATCACTGATTTCCACGTAAGATGATGAATGTTTGTGTATTTATTTTTAAATATTTGAAGCTTATTTTTTTAATAGACTAAAAGTAATAAAACCCTTTTTATAACCATTGAGAAAAGTTTTATATTGCTTAAAAGATTACAAGAAAAATATTACCTTCAAGTTAATATTTATTTATGATTATAACAAGTATTCGATATGTTATCTGTGTCGTGTTATTAAAATATTTTGAAAAATGTTCACATATTTATCTAATCAGAGAGACCATTATGTTTCACGTAATAAATAAAAAGCGTTAATTGCAAAGGGTACGTAAATGCAATTAATAATTTACCAGATTATTGTTTGTTATCATTTATTTGTAAAGATTTCTATTGTTTCATTGCATTTATAGATAGAAGTGTTTGATAAGGATTTTTTCCTAAAATGCATTTGTAAAATAATTATCATTAATTTTAAAATTCTCTCTTGGGTAAGTTTAATAGAACTAAAAAGAAATATCAGCTAAATTATTTAACATAATATAGTAATACAGTATTAATATTATATTGCAGACAAGAAAAACATTTCTATTTCGTATTGGGCAATTTTAATCTTAGCTCATATAATAATCCTAGTTTTAATACAACTTGATATTTGGTTGTTTACTCGTTGTATATTAGAAATCAGTTCGACGGATGTATGTACGTATTTACGTAGTTTTACCGTTGAAACTTTTCGTTAGTAATTTCTTTTTCTTCTTCTCCTCATGTCACCGTACTGTTTGGATCAAGTAACGCTTCATATTTCTTTTCCCAGCAAACTTTACTTGTGCACGTAGGAAGTAGAACAAAATAAATATGTTGTGGAAAGAATGCGTCCGAAAACTTTTGTGTAAAACTCCGATGCACGTGCCACCTGGTTGTGTTCGTATGAACTTGTTTTTATTCCCAAGCCAAAGTTAAAATTGAAAGATAAAATATTTATCGTCTAATAGAGTTTTGCAGTTGCTTCAAAAAAATAGAAGGGCGCATAAGAGATTAAAAACTGGTTAGTCTACACGCAAAATCACTTTACGTCTTTATAATACAGAGACTCTGCCAGTTCTGACAGGTGTGTGATTGAGTATTCATTGTCAATCAAGATTGACTTTTGTTAAAGAAATATAGTAATGTACATAGGGCACGCAAGAAACAATTCAGATTGCGTGTTCCGAGGGCAGACCGAAGTAATCGGAATTTATCAGAAATATCATTTTGGGACTTTTTAAATATTACCGTATGCTGACATAATCTTTAGAGAAATAATTATAATGTTTCGTGACATAATCAGTGGTTGTGTGTGCAGTTTGATTGAAAGTTGTGACAGCTAGGTTTTTTGATAATATTATTACTAGGCATTAGTGTCGACGTCTTGAAATTCAATCATATAAATAGTCGTATATCTCTATTTTATGCATGCAAATATTTCGTATTAAATATGTCATTTATTTAATTATTGTCTCATTCAAATAGTAAATTACTTTTGTCATATAGGGTGATTTAAGATATCATGCTCACCACTGAAATCTCCAAAACTATAAGAGATACAAAGTCGATCAAATTAGACAAAAGTTGCACATTTATGGGTTAGTGTTGACGGCGATTTCGGTTTTTGAAAATATTGCCTGGTTCACTAGATACGGACAAAAGTTTGATTTTCCAATTTATGCTTAACCTTTATAATTCAAAGAGACTCGAATTATTGAAAAATTCTCTTAATAACTGTTTAGATACGTAGATATTTAATATAAAAATATGTAAACTCTATATTTTGACTTGGAGATAAAAATAACTACCTCCATTTGATATACTACAGATACAAAGAGATACGTTATTCAAATCTCATCAGACATATATATGTAAACGCTGTGAAAATCTCATCTTGAAAACGATTTCTCGTTAATTCCTTGCACATCAGAAATGATTTCGCGAGCCGTTGGGGTTGAAATCATTTCCGTGACGGGAGGGTGACGTTGGTTGAAGGTCGATGTTTATGGAGAGGGGTACATGAGGTACGTACGCATGGGTGGTGGTGGAGGAAGAGAAGGAAGAGGGTTAGTGACGTCCGCCCTACGGCCAAACTCCATCAAGCGCACACATTAAATCCCTATGAAGCATATTGAATTTTTGCGCCCCCGGCCAAACTTTTAACATTTATTAATACTCGCCAAAACCGCGCAAGCCAAGTACGGGTAACAACTAGCTGTCTACCCAACAACAGGACCGTATCAACCGATATATTCAACCATTGTAATTTATTTTAATTCTATACAGTATTTAAATTAATTGTATATAATAATATGTCTAGGCTGTAGATATATGCAGGATTACTGTTTGAAATTAACCCTTAGCGGGGGAAATACAATTTTAGCAACATGCATCTGCTATGTGCTTCTAATTTGGCCTTTTTTAGTATGATTTGTAATGCCATTAATTTGGTAGTCATTGTTTAAAAGTAAACACATAGGTGTTAAGCGAGCTATAGTCAAAATAGATTTGATGAAATGTTAAAATGACTGTTTTGTAAATATAGTAATTATTGATGAAAGTAGAAAACAAAAATGCATTTTTAGTTAATAAAAATGATATATATACATGGTAAGATATAAAAAAAAATATTATATGGACCGTTGAAAATTCTGTCTGTACGAATTATATCAAGAATATATATCGTATATTAATAATATGCATATTTTTTCAATTTATACAAAAGAACAGAAATCAAGTAAAAGAAAATTGTATTACGGATACACGGATCCGTATCTGGTAGTGCAAAATTTAATATACAAATACTCTGCTCTGTATTTACTGATCGGGGACTGAATGAAATATCCTGGCGACAAGTCTAAGCGAGCACACGGCGTACAGAATGAGAAATAACGGATTTTACGGAACCCAGTGTCACATCTGCATTGTAACAGACATATTTGATATACTGATGTGAGCGGGATATGGCAGATATACGAATGTCATTTTGTGTTACAGACTTAATCCGCATCGGATCATAAAAAGCTTCTTCTTTATAAGATTTATTCGTAGTAGCTTCTCTTTCGTAAAAAAAACATACTTGATTTACCCGTATATTCATATATTCTTTCGTATTTTGTATAGCATGAAACTAATACAGCCAAGCAAGAGCTACATAAATAAATGTCAATTCAAATGATCATAATAGACCCTTGTCATATGTGAGAATATACAATTTGTTTTTGAGAATATTAACCATAAGAATTAAATATGTATATTGAAAAACAAGTTAGAAAAATATCCGTTAATGTACAATTAACGCTACAGTACGGAAAAATTTTGAAAACTTTGAAAAATTGTATACATATATTTCTATCTAATTTAATATACATACATGTAGGCATTATTGACAACGTATTACGGAACAATAAAAAATAATCTATGTTTCATGGAAACGAATAGATAATTCTCATAAATAATAGGCTAAATTAATAACACACATACTTGATATGTATGAATTTGTATGGAACATTTTGACAATGTATTGAAATGTAATCAGTATATTTGCATTTCATAAATTTTGATTTACATTATTGATATGAATCTTGTACGTTTATAAAGGTATTAACCTATTTGAATGGTCAACATTGGAATATCGATTGCAAAATGTGAACTCGTGGTTAAAATTCGTATTATTTTAATAAAGTAAATATTTTTATTGTGAAATAACAATGTAATCATCAGACAAGGGGATATATGTGAAATAAAACAGTTATTTCTATTTTCATATGTTATTGTGTGTTAACTCAAAAACTGGATAATTAACTAAATATTCCCCGGTGAAAATAAGGTCTAAATATATCCCGACTAAATATTAAAACACTGACAGATCAATTAATTATATAATTATTTGTATAAAATATTATATTCCATTTATTATATATCATTGAACTATATTAATTTAAAATATTAATTAATATAACGTTAATTTAATATAACGGTCGTGGATTTTAAAAGAACGAAATATATTTCATATTAACTAATACCGCAAAAAATACATATTATATGTGTAATCTTTAATTAATTATAAGTATCCTTGAAAAATATTCTTCCAACTCTTTTTTAATGTTCCGTAATAAAAGTAAAATACTGGCTTGTTTTAACAATAATTTAATTAAAGTACTGGTTTGAACGTGCAAGAGTTTTGTCTGTATTGTGTTAAATTATGTAGGATAAATAAGAAGAATAAAGACAAGCGGTTCAAATGAATGCGTTAAGTTGTTAACAGGATAAATATTCATTTTACAGGAAGTGTACTGTGGAGTGGAGACCATCTGCACGGTGGATGGATTGCATTTCCATTGCATGTACAATGCCAGAGTGAAGGCGTTCAATAGTTCCGGTGAAGGAGAATACAGTGAACTGATTGGTCTACAAACAGCGGAAGGTAAATTCTATTTTCTAGATATGTAAATTCATACACTAATGCTTAACATAGAAATCCAATGCGTTCTGTCTTGAACAACGGTCAATTTAAGTCTCAAAACGAACAAGACCATACATGTATGTGCATAGGTGCGTTAACACTTTGACTTTCGTGTTTGTATACATTTGGATACACATCATAGTGGGTCTTTCCTTTATGAAAACCGACTCGGCAGTCAAAGTGTTAATTTTATTTAACAGATAAACTACGTAGTTTCACTTCTGTTTGGAAAAAATAACCCTATTCATAGTATTTTATGGAATAATCTGTTTTAAATAATAGGTATACGAAAATTACGCTTAAATAATTTATTAGAACTAGGGCACTAATCGTACTTTAACAATCACTGTCATATTAGGTATCAAAAAGTCCTAAAATTAATAATATCCATTACACACATTCTTGTTTCAAAAAAATTAAAGTTTTATATCATAAAAACTACATATACAGCAAATATACATATTTAAAACTAGAGTAAGAAAATTTGGATAATTTTTTCAATTTATCTGCTTGTATGTTACACTTTTATGATTTTACGAAAATATAATTTGATTTCAAACATAATTGTATTAACTAATAATGATGAAGCTGATTTTTTAATTGTAACGTAACGTACACATGAGTTTCAAACATTTGAAGTACGTAACTAGATAGATTAATGTAAAAGTCGACAGTATTTCAGGTTTTTTGTTTTTGATTACGAGTACAGGCATGCTATGTAAAGTAATAAATGATAATGTTTCAATTTTCTACTCTGCAAGCGTTGAATTCGCATTTCAATCAATTGATCTTTCTGCACCCCTGTTTTGAATCAACATATATGAAGTTGTTTTTGTGTGTACGAGCGTTTTTTTGAGTGCATTCCATTAACGGGAATTGCCACTGACTGAAACACGGTAACTAATTTAAACCTGGCAATAATTTAACTTGAATTCATCATTACTTTGTGTTAAGTTATTAATAAATATTTAAACAATATCTACCTACATTTTATGCAAAAATGAATTGCGCTTTTTATTTAAAATTTAAGATAATAAACAAGTTATAGCAACTTTTAGGCAGGATAAAAAAAAACTATTTTTATTTCAGGATTATAAAATGTTGTTTTCAGCCAAGAAAAATATCATAAATTGTAGGAAGATAAAAGCATAATTAATTTATTCCGCTTACCAAATAACGTAGTATCGAACGTCATTTAGTTTGGTAATTTATTTTATAGGAATTCTAAATTCGACATGGCTAAAGTGCATTTATTGTGACTGGTGTAATTTATTCAAACAATTCAAATGCAAAACATCTTGAATAATACATGACATTAATGGCTTCATTTACTTATCTAGATTTATTTGATTTATACTCGTCATGTGTACTGTATATTACCCAGCGTGTGTATTTAACACTTTTATAAACCTGCAACTTTGCTAAAGGTTTTTACATATGAACTAAAATCAATACTACAGTTTTAGTTTCTACAACACTGATTTTTAAAACTGATAATATTGTGTTATTAGTAATTAGAATGAATAAAAGTACGTTTTTCATAAGCAGATTTAAAATCAACTAATTTTGAATTAAATCAATAAAACTTATTAGAGAATTATTTTTATATATTTATTTATCTTTTTCACTGATATCTCGAGAATTATATCATATTGTAAGGCATTTTATTACAAAATTACAGCAGTAAATTGTATAGAACAATACTAATAATTGCATCTAACGAAACGGCCAAAAACTTTTGCGAAATACAAATTACGCATTATAATTTAATTTCATCGCTAACAAATTCGCAGGTATTCATAATGAACATAATTGCATATCCGGCGTGTAAAATAATTAAACAGTATTTACAATTATGAAACAGAAATTAGCATAGAGAAGCCGAGGTATTCAGGAACATTTAAATTATATTAAACATGTTACTGTATGTTAATTTTGTATGCGACAATACACATGTAAATATCATAGTTTACGGTCACGTTTTCTAGAACCGGTGGTGATTCACCACCAACCTTACAACAGTCTGCTGCAACACTGATTTATCGCTTGACAAGACTTTTCACGATTCAACCTGTACCGCTTAACTTCGTATTGAGTTATGAATATCCGGGACGGAGCTATGAAATGTCATAGCTTTTCTCTGGTCATATGTCACATTGGGATTTCCATAAATAGACCGCACGCAATTCGATAGTAATTTTCATTTTAATGGGCTACGTGGAAATGGCAGCCAATGAATTTATTCTACACAATCACATACTGATGACATTGTAAGAATATATTTCTGCAATTTAAGATATGTACTTATATACATACTTGGAATATATTAAACTCTAGACAGCAGTCACGACGTCAAAAGTAGCTATAGTTGTATATTTTCCAATATAATTCCAAGTATTTTAAGTGAACTACCTATATGCAAGATTAATATTGCGCTGTATATAAACATAAGGTTAAGAATTAATAAAAATCTAAGTAGCTACACTTCGAAGTTAATATATGTCATTAATAGTAAAGTATGTAATTTAAAATAAATTTTAACATGCTGACAATAAAAACTTAAAAGCATAGTTTAAAATTTTATTTGGTATTGCAGGATATCGTGACAACTTTGCATATGACATGGTACAGCATTTTAGGGTGACGGGGTGACCGTTACACGCAAATGTTAAATTTATAGAAGGGTACTAGTAACATCTTATCCGCTATTTCATCGTAATGCTATTAAAGAACTCGAGTTTATTACAGCAGTGGTCACTGTGGAAATTATCAATATTCATTGACATTTAAAATTTGTCAATATTCTCGGATTTCAGAAGAGGAAATAGCGCAAAATATTCAAAGTAGAAAATAGCGACATTGCTTAAAATAGAGCTATATGTATTTTGTATTCTTTATAAATATCTGCAGTCTGCAAGAAATAATATTAATCTGCTACCTGTACGCAATTTTTTATTTTGCAATCAATATAGGTTATGTTAATTCGTATAATATAGTGACTAAATGATTAATATTACACTAAAAAACATTAATGTTTATATTACAATATGTATAAAATTTGTGTGTTTTTATGCTTACCTTTGCTGTCCAAATTAATAATTGTTGTTTCAATATAATGCACACACTTGGTTTTGTACACAAACTGTCACTTCACTAAGTTTAGGTTAGAATACCAACACAGTACAAAGTACAATACACAACAAAAGTCAGAGCAGTACTAACGTTGCATGAAACACGTAGAGGATTACAATTAACAGATTTCAGTGACGTCACTTAATATGTAACAATATCGGTTTAGAAACAAACTTCACTTAAATATTGCAAATATTTGTCACATTTGTTCCTTATATTACTGTGCGTGTATGTACACAAATGATGTGTATTAATTTGCTACTGTAAACTCGTTAATAATTACAGTTTCTAGTCACGACACGTTCGGAGCTTGTATGTTTCGTCAAATCATTAAAATAACATGTTTAATCCAGTATACCCGTTGCTTGCGTAACTGTAATATGACAGTACTAATAAAGGTAGACCCCTATTTATTAATTATTAAAGTATATTGATGTAAAATACAGATAATTTATAGTCTTAAATTAAATAGTAGATTTTAATCTACAAACGATAATTTTAAATTATAAAATATTTTCTTTGTAAGGATTAAAATTCAGTAGAATTAACATATGAATTATATTGGCTGAGGTTAAACTAATTTTCATGTTTGTTTTGTCAGAATCAAACATATACAGTATGCAAACTTGAATTGCTTTGTGTGATAAGTTATTTCAATATTGATTATAAACTAATAATATATGTAGCACAATCACATATAAACAAGAACTATGAATATAGCTGTACACACAAGTATTACTAACTGTTACAATTACAATATTAAATAATGCTGATACGTGCATTTTAGCTTTTTTAAAATTTATGTAAAATACTGGAATAATTAACAATTGCTCTTTCAATATAATTCCAAACAATGAAAATCAGATGCATTATCGAATTATGACGTAACAATATGTAAACAAATTATGAATGAAAATCAACACAGTGAAAAAGCCGAAGCTGAATATGACAATGAATGCGTATGGATTCAATGTGCAAACAAAATATCATTTACAATATACAGTACAGTATGATGTAAAATATCGGGATCACTTACTTGGAAATTCAGTTCACATAACAAGAGATATGAATATTCAAATTGGTTTTACAGTTGCCTGGTTCACGTTTGACCCGTTGTTGACCGGTCCGGGTCTGCAGTACTCCGAGGATAGTCTCAGCGTCTCTGGAGAGGGCTGGGAACATCGGGTCGCCCTTGGAAGTGTCGGTTTCTCCCGGGGTGTTCACTACTGGGAGATTTCTATTGACAAGTTTGACGCCGATACAGATCCTGCTTTCGGTATCGCTCGCATAGACGTCGCAAGGGATAAAATGTTGGGTAAGTGTCAACCTTCCACCTTATGCTCTTTCATTTTTTTACCAATTTCCAACAAACTGTTTGGCGATACATCGAAGTTTCGTAGCGTGTTTCATGAAATAAAATAAAAATATGAACAGAGTTTCTGTAAAATGTAGAAAAGCTGAATGTATTTAGTTTGTACCATATTATTAGCTTTTGCAGCGCTGTACTGAGCATACAAAATTGCTGATATATTAAGTAATTCTAAACTTTTATGTATTCGTTTATTTTTATAGGTTTGTATATGGATTTTATAAACATACATACTGTTAACCAATAATTGCTATGACACCCCATTACTGCAATTATCGCCTCTGATTGAAATGTATTTCATACATTAATGAAGTTGTCAATGCAAATTTTAAAATTAAATATTATATATTTCTATGCGTATTTATTAACACTTTGACTGCCGCGTGTATACATTTGGATACAAAGGGAAGACCTTCACGAAAGTCGGCACGGCAGTCAAAGTGTTAAACATTTGTAATATACGTACAATTCGTAATTTGATTAATCGAGATTATTAATGGATGTGCTTACCAGTTGACTATGTGATAATATATTTGTTATGTTTGCTTGTAGGTAAAGATGACAAGGGTTGGGCCATGTATATAGACCGTCAGAGATCGTGGTTTCAACATGCCGGTGCTCACGAGCAGCGTGTAGAAGGTGGTGTGACAACTGGCGGTACTATTGGTGTACTACTAGACCTGGACAGACATCAGTTGTCTTTCTACGTAAATGAGGAGCCCCAGGGAGGCGTGGCGTTCCGTAACTTGTACGGTGTCTTCTATCCGGCTGTCAGTGTGAACCGAGGTGTCAGTGTAACCTTACACACAGCACTAGACGCCCCTTCCGACACGGATGACACTTAAGCACCGATATACCAGCGAACAAGAAGAAGAAGAAAATTAACCAGTAACCATCCAATCCAGACTCACCAATACGCGCTTCACTATCACCCTCTGTCAACACCGAAACGAACCAGCTATTCATTAAACGCATGAGTGAATGATACGTGGAAGCAAACGAGAGCCAAACATGAAGAGTATTTTCCGATTTTTAGAATATTTCATTTCATAAATCTAGCGCCATGCCTGATCATATCATTGAGAGAGAGATTGTTTGTTTTTAATATATAATCCTAGTTGTATGTTAAGTTTAGTTTATTTATAGAATTAATGTAAATGACATTTGTACTTGAATTATAAGTTAACTTGATTATTACAACATTTATTTTAACAGTGTATGCACAGAGTGGGCAAAAATGAGATACATCGTAGTTTTCTTACAGACATTCATTCAGAATCATATTGTAGCACATAAATGATCGAATTAGTATACAGAATATCATATAATGTCCAGCACCGAAATCACTGGAATGCATTCATGTATTTGTACAGATATATCTATATATAATTATTGTTCAGACGTATATCTGTGAAAAGTGTTTTATTTAAATTGTCAGAACAAATATAAATATACATTCGTCCAGATTTTTGCCTATTTTGTATAAGTAATGGATATTGACAGGGCCTGAAACTTTGATAATAAATACATTTGCGTAAGTGATACTTGTTAGTGAAGAGAAATTGAATGAGTAGGGCCTAGTATTTAACGAATTAAGTATATAAAGTACGTGTGTGCCGGCCTTGTGAATATCTGTGTGTGTTCTCCAGTTATGTATGTCATGCCAAACAACAGTACATATATGTTAATCGTCTTTGATTATTTTAGGTTATGTGTATGCTCTGTGCCCTATAGTTTAAACGAGTTATTGTACCTCTATGTAAACCGACTGATAATTATGAAATATATTGTATACACCGACTGTATAAGTGTTTTAACGCGTTGAATATACATAATAATATTGTTTGTATTTTGCTACAGTTGTGCGGTGTTAGTAACGAACAATTGATGGACGGTCTCCCAACTAAATACAGGAACACTGAAGGTTTGTTATTGTAACACTGAAATATTAAACTTTTCTATTCAGACAGACATATCTGCAAGCGGTGAACGTGTGTAATATTTCTCATACATACGTACATACGTACGTTTGGTATATGTTTTATACACACAAATGTGCTAATACTGATGTTGATGATGACAATGGACCCTGTCACTGGTATTACATGTGTTTTTATAAATGGTACAGTTTACATTATTCCGTTATATAAGTGGTTACTATATACATATAGGCTGGTTGTTAGATGATCGTAGTTTAAGGTTAAAATACATAAACCGATGTATCTAGGAATCATCTATTATTTTCATGTACTGGTATTTGTTTAAAAACACATCACTTGAAATGTTTGCTTTGCTTAAAATCAAATATACATGTGAAAAAAATATCTTCATATATAATATAAATGAACATCGATACTGATCCGATGAAATTAGAAGTATGTAATGAAGACTGATATTTTGGCTAGGAAATACACATAATAAATGCAAATTCGTAAATTTTGAAAAGGAAAAAAGATGTTAAAGATATTCTCTATCTCTAGGCTATTTAAAAAAATATATTTGGTATATGTGTATATATTTTTAGCGGGAACTGCTATATAAAATCTGTTATGAATGAATTGATGTGTTCTTAATCATCGTTATGAATATTGAATTAATTGATTAGCATAAGGCACTATATTATTTCAGTAAGAAATAATTGTAAATAATAAGTATCTTTAATATATAATGATATACATTCTCCAATGCATGTTTTACACAACATCCAGTTTTCACTTTGAAATGATTTAAGTATTCTCCACAATGACAATGTTCTGTAACACCTAATTATTTTTACATAGCTAATATATGTCCAGTATTTAAGTAATAAAACGATTAAATAATGTAAAAAAAATTAATATATCTAGTCGGTCTATTCTCTAAAAAAATATACAATTATATTCGAAATTAATATAAAGATAATTAG
>JAGJTL010005947.1:759271-782879 GCA_022063505.1 Calosoma granatense | reverse complement strand
CCGTTGAATTAACTAATATGCGTAATATTTACTCTTTACTTTGCTAGGAAAAGAAATTTGGGGTAATTTCAATTCTGCTTAACCCTAAGGGGGAAGTACTGGGTGATTTAATCTCAAATTTCGAAAAAAAATTTCTGCTCAGAACACGTTACAGACTATCTATATTGATTAATTGTATGCTCTTATTGCTATTATTACCGCATGCGTGCCTTTAAAAGGCATAAAAATGGATATTATTTATTTTATTTTTACATTTATATTCCTTGAAATTTCAAATAACTAAAATAGTTTCATTAACATTTTCTTTTGTTGAGGAGAAATACTTGTGTGTGTGTGTGTGTGTTGTGTTGTTTAGTTGTATATACCTCTATCTACGTACAATGCACCTGGTTGTTGGAAGATATATAAAGTTTTGTAACTTGCATATTCACTTTAAGTTGCATGTTCATATATATATATATACGTATGTATGTACAATGTTGAACGTAGTGGAACTATGGCTCTTTGCATGGTACAAGACAAATTTCAGATGCCGGCAGGCGTCCTGGGAGGTTACTTATAATTGATGTAATTTTTGTAATCTCTTTGTAGTAATGTAGGTGCATATGCAAATGTAATGAGAAACTTTGGAACAAACATTTTCTGCAATTTAGTTACGTAACGAGTTTAATTACATTGCCGCTACAGGGATTATATGTGTGTCGTGATGGCACAACTGTACACATTAGAAACTGTACCGAGAGAGAGAGAGAGAGAGAGAGAGAGAGACAGAGAGTGTGTGTGTGTGAGAGAGAGAGTGAGCAGCCGTACAAGCGATATAACCAAAGCCCAAAATCAAAGTCAGATATCATCGGTGTACCAAATGGGTATTACATTATGTGCATGCTATCTCGTTATATGTAAGCACTACGTCACTGTGCATGGGTAAACCTTGGTGTCATCCCACATACACACGCACACACGCGCGCACACACAAGTCTTCAAATCTGGATTAACGTCACAACATTTGATAACGCATACGGGATATAAATCTGTACTGTAATCTTGGATGGTTTTGCGTGATATCGGAATTCTATGGGCGTTAGGTGTACTGTACACAAACACTAGTGAGCGGCGATAGTTATCTAAACCACAATAGTACACACTCATACACACAAGTACAGGCAGCCAGGTATACAAAGCTAATAATGTAGTTATCTATATACAAAATGTATATGCGTGTATCTGATTAATAGCATAAAGGATTAATTTAAGTCAGCACTTAGCTATGCAACTGCAATATATGGCTAATTGTCAACAAATAATCTTCTGATTACCAACAATATTTAATTGGACTTTTTTGCTCCATGCATTATGTAATATTAAATATAAAACCTAGAATTATTCTCATAAACAATTAATATTGTAAGTGACTGTAGCAAATATGTACGAAAGTACATTTTAAATGGCTACGTGTGTTTAGTTTTTAACATTTTATATATTAAATATATTCGGAGTACCTGTAGAGCATAAATGAAATTTGTAGAGATATTCTTAGCATTTAGTAAATGCCAGGATGTAATTATCATTTCTTTGGAAATGAAAAATGGAGTTTAATTTCACAAATGCTTTATTGTAGTTACATGATATGAAATGCATAGAATGAAAAGAAAAGAAAGATTTACTTAGTCAACAATGAAATTTCAATGGAAGTTCGATTTAATATGTGCTCTAATGGTGTCCATAACTTCCTCCAAAACTATGAGCAGGAGATGATGCAGAGTAAGCAGCATGTCCTGCAAGACCTCCTTGTCCTTCAAATGCACCATGACCTCCGAATCCAGCACCTACACCTACGGCTCCACCCAGAACAGCGCCTGCTCCACCGGCAGCTGCTCCGGTGTTAATGTACACGGGCACTGGCTGTCTGACGATGACTGGTTCCGGTACTGGAACCTGTACGGGCCTAGATACGGGCACTGGGTAGGGCCTAGCGTATGGGACCGGCACTTGGACGGGGTATGGCACCCTGATGGGCACCTGTACTGGTACGGGCACCTGTCTCTCCACAGTGTAAGGTACTGGCCTCTCCACTGGCACGGGATACGGCCTAGAGACTTGCACGGGGTACGGAGTGTCAACGGGGACACGGACGGGAACTTGCACGGGGTAGGGAACGTCTCTCTGCACTTGTACGGGGTATGGTTGTGGCACTGGTACGGCTACTTGTCGGGTGATGGTGACCTGGTTTCCGATGGTATGTCCAGCACCGCCAGCAGCACCACCAGCTCCAATTCCAGCAGCACCACCGGCTCCAAATCCACCACCAATACCACCTCCAAGTCCGGCACCGAATCCACCAGCGCCACCGATACCGTGTCCAGAACTATACCCTCCAAAGTTACCATGGCTGCCACCGAAGCTCTCGATACCGCGTTTTTCGGTTACCTTAGACTCTTCAGCGGTGGCCAAAGCCAGGAGGACGGTACAAATCTAAAATAACGATAAAATGTTAAAATCAAATACCTACCAGATAAAAGTTTTAATGTTTACCAGAAACTTCATGTTGTCTTGTGTACTGATGGAAGTAGTACGATGTTGTGATGTTAATTCGAAATCGGAGGAGTGCTTTTATAGTGAATTTCAGGTCTGGTAGTTTTATTTCCATATTATTTGTAGTATGTATATTCGTTCATACAGAACTGAATAAATTATAGGTGCATTTTTAAATTTCTATAGCATGAATATTTATATATTTTATAGCAATGAATTCAGTGTTAGCAATGTTTTATTTATTGTAGGAGAATTAGTCTATATGAATCACATACATACAATTTTTTTCCAATACCCAAAAGTTCATATATACAACATTAACTAATACAATAACAAATTCTTTAAATGTATGTATGAATGTGTGAATGTATATTAAAGTTATACAGTTAACCGGTGGAAGTTTATGATGATTTTATTTGTAGGTAAGCAAGTTTCGTTTCTTGTTCATCAAGATATCTATATAAACAATTACAAGCTGACGGAGATTGTGTGGTCACGTTCGTTCTGCGAGGTTAATTATCACAGTTTCTACCGCAGCTATACGAGTCAAGTTCTGTGCAAAGTTTGTTTGTTTGTGTCTGCGTTTATGGCCGATGGCATTTGTGCTGATCAGTGATGTGCCACTGACAGCCATCAACACCGCAACGTCTTTACTATGTCAGTTCAGTGACTTACAGACTAGACAATATCTTGATAATAAACATATGACAGAATGATTGCTTGTTTGAAAACAAAATGGAATTCTCCTGAATACGTTTCAACTATTATCTTAATAATATCTGTGTGAGTACGTATGGATGTTGAATAACTCAAAGACAAGTACAGACTACAGATAAAGTAATGAAACGTCATATTTAGATGTTTGTTAAATAGATAAAGAGCTGAATAGACCTGCAAAACCGGATCAGAAAATTTACTGAAAACAAAAATAAAAAATTCAAATTATTTTAGACGCGAAAAGACGAACAAATATTGTGTAAAACAAAAATTGTAGAAAACAATATTTTCCATAAATAATGTTCTAGACATTTTTCTTCTATCTCTATGAGTTATAGATATTTATACATTCACAATAAGTATTGAAATTATCATAATATATTTTGCAAAAAAATTTTACATAAAAATACCTGTTTGCACGACCTTTTCAATTAAAAGTGTTACTACACTCTTATCAAGAAGGTCGTGTTTATTTCAAACATCAGACATGTGATAAATGCAAAATTTCATGGCATTAAAATTGATTTTTGAAATTTATGTGTATAAGAAAGTTGCATAGTGACCGCATTAGATTTTTTTTGCTGTACTTTTTTATCGTTGTTTATGACTCTTTTTTCACAGTACTCAGGCGCTCATGTGTTTTATTTCTCAATTCTTACGCAATTTGCTTCTTTAGTTTCCTGGTTTTAATTTCTGTTTTTCTTCGCTGAACCAATGGCCTGCTAGGATTAGTTCATTATCTTTTGTAGATTTGTAGATTAAGATTTCTCTCTTGCCGAAGAAGTTTATAATGAATAATAACTAAATATAAATCAGAGTTTCATAACATTTGATTGTAACGTACTGGTATTTCAATATCATTTGGAAACTTCAAGGTTCAATTTGTATTCAGTAGATATAATAATAAAAAATATGTTTACGCATAATTATTATTTGATACATAAAACAATTTTTTGTGTAGAAGACGAATAATACTATATTATCTTCATGTACATACATGTAAACATTGTGATACTAACATAATATATTATATTGATACTATTATAATATATTATCACTTTTTTTTCTATGTTTCTATCGTAATATAACAAGAAATGTTTGTGTATTGGTATGCAAATTTTGTATTCTAAATTTTGTATTTATTTTCTTTTAAAGGTTATGTGCTTAAAGAACCTTGTTAAAATGTACATATATTATTTTTATTGAATATAATTTCGTTTTAGTGGCCCCTTGTAACAGGGGTGGACTGGATCGCGTGGAATTTACATGTGGGCCGTTATAACAGTTATGCGAATGGGCCGAAATAATTGACGTGGTAGAAATTTCAGATTTTCTTCCGCTTACCAGATTTTCAGGTTATATATGGGCTGGTCTGAAATAATTTCTAGGGCCTGTTTTATTAACCAGTCCGTTCCTGTTTTCTAATAAGAGTTACGTAAATAACACGCGAATATTTCACTGTCATAGACTATATAAGACGATATTTCGTACTATCAACAGTTTATTCTTCGTACACTTTGTAGTTTATTCATGGCGGAAATTGAAAAACAAAAACATTTAAATAAAAATATGCCTTTTGTTGATGACAATAAAATAAGATATATATGGAAGGTTGTTCTTTTGTTTGTGGTCCTTCATGTTATGGCACTTTATGGATTATATTTAGCGATAATGCATGCTAGTTGGAAAACAATTGTTTGGGGTAAGTTTGCAAAGTCTTAATAATAAGTATGAATGTGATTTCTGTCAAAATCCACGAATATTAGTTCAACATGAAGCACAATGTGAATTAACTAAATAATACATGCAATGTCATACATTTCCCTTCAAAACACGAATCGGTTTATGTACAAATATAAAATGTATTGTTTATTTTAGCTTTTATCTATGGACAAATTGGAACAGAAGCAGTAGTTATCGGTGCTCACCGATTCTATGCACACAAATCATTTAAAGCTCATTTCATAGTACGATTATGGCTCGTCTTATTGCAAACAATAGCTGGTCAGGTAAAATAGTACAAGTAATTTATACTAACAGTGGAATAGTATAGAGTACTTTAGTAATCATCGCTTGATAATGACCGAACAGGTCGAAACGCGTCGTGATTATAATAAAATTGAAAAACGACTTCATAAAAAGGACTCAGTCATTAATATTATTAAAAATACTTTAGTATTCTATGTATACTTGGGCTCGGGACCATAGAGTTCATCATAAATACAGCGACACAAATGCCGATCCACACAACTCCAAGCGGGGCTTTTTCTATTCTCACATGGGCTGGGCGATGATGTCAGAGCATCCAGATTTTACTGCTAGTCTGAAGAAAATCGATATATCTGATCTTGAAGCTGATTCACTTTTGCAGCTTCAGAAAAAGTTAGTAAAACATTGCATTTCAAATAAATAAAAACAACCTGAACTGACCTATACAAATATACTAATTTATATTTATTTATTTATTTATTTGCTATGATAATCTATAAAAAACTGAAGGTGCCATCCTGGTACGAATGGACGTTAATAAATAGTTAATTGTGCTACCCCTCCACCCCTGGAAAACTGGAATATACCGGAATGATGTATTATTTTGATAATTTCGGAATATGAAAACTACAATTATTTAATTTCTTTATGTACTATTGTTAATCCATGTTTCTTTAAAGATCTGCCTGTCTAAAATGATGATATTTCAGATATTATTTACCACTATATGCAGTCATTGCCGTAGGCATACCGGTAGCTGTTCCCGTGTACTTCTGGAACGAAACACTAGTCAAGGCTCTCTTCATTGCGTACTCGTTGCGTTACATAGTGACACTACATGAAATATTTTGCATCAATAGCTTCGCGCACATGTTCGGAACAAAACCTTTTGACAAGTAATGACATTCATTTGCTTTACATTATATATACCTATATTTAATTTTGTATTGTGTTTTCTAGAGACATTAAGCCAGTTGAGTCTGCGTTCGTATCGCTTGTAACTTCTGGCGAAGGTTGGCACAATTATCACCATGCATTTCCCATGGACTATAGAGCTTCCGAACTTGGAGCTGAATTCAATCTTAATGCAAAGATTATCGATCTACTAGCGTACCTTGGTCTGGTTTATGATTTACGAACAGTTTCTGAACATGTGATTAAACAGAGAAGTATAAAACATGGAGATGGTAGTCATCCTACGTGGGGACCGCTAGCGAACTTAGGAAGAAGTTAAGGCTTACAAAAATAGTCCAGCTACTCTTCATATAAAATAGATTTTTACCTTAAACATGTATTAAATATTATTGCTAGTAAATACAAAAAAGTTTTAATTCTCCTTTCCATATAACAGTATATAAGTATCCCTTATATATTAATGTGTTCCATAGAATTTTTGGTTAATTTGGTGACACTCTATTCCATAACATTGACAAGTTTCATTTTCGACGAAATATGTTCATCATTTGCACCGAAATGTTAAAACCTTTTGAACATTTTTGGGTCTCCTTCTTGATAGTAATTTTCTTCTGTTTTCCCATTGCTGTGCCTCTTTCTTCTCGTTCCCGTCTTCATTTATCCCTTACGCTTTCATGAAGTCATCTCTATTCTTATTGTGTATTGTATGGAACGATGGATATCTTAAGACTCTTAACATTTGCAAACACCTTCAATATTTTCATTATGTAAACGGGCCTCAACGTAACTTGTCTTTCTCTCGCTATACTGTGGTCTTATTTTAAAAATTTGATTATTTTTATTTCTCTTTTTCGAGTTTTTTTATTTAACCAACGAAAAATATAAAATATAGCAGTACGAAAAGTAGACTATTTTGTATGTAATATACTTTAAAATAATTACGAATTAGTAGTTATTTTTCATTACTTTATTTAAATCCCTTTTTAAATTACTGAACTTAATGGTTAGGAAAATTTTTCGAAAAACGGAACACCATAAAATACTACCTTAATTGTGTTTGCAACAGCGTTAAGCAGAGAACGACAATCTTTTATTCGGCCCATTTCAGCAACGGCCCACCAGTCCGGCCCTGCTTACAGTCACACATGCATTCAATCATCTACACATGCGCACACAGGTGTCATTGAGAAAATAATTATACATTTGGCTGACTTCCAAACGGATATTTCCATTAAAACCACGCAATCGATTTTTCCATGATTCTCATACATACTTTTCCTACTATTGAAAGTAAAAATTACTGACTAGTTGAAATTTGTATTTACAAAAGTATAGCATTCAGAAAATGAAAGAATATTATTCAAAAGAAAGTCTAGAAAAACAAAATCCATTAAATGTCGGAGGTGATAAAAAAATTCGTTAATTCTTTACGAAGTGAAGCCAAATCCAGCCCCGGTATAAACACGAGAAGCCACTAATACAGTAATTGATTCTGTACCGGGGTCGTCTAAAGCTGGATATACGTGTATATTCAACGGCTGTAAAACCTGCCATAAACATTCATCATACTTTGTGATAAAGTCTCGAAAAGTTTTTAATTAAATTAAAAAAATCCACCACCAAATCATGTTTCGTTCATCATATTTTACCACTGCAAATTGTATCTATGATCACGGACTTCAGATAATTGAAATGAGTATTCGCATGAAGTTATACAGGCTGTGGTTTAACAATCTTGCCACTTGCTAGTTAATTAGTTTATATAGCATATATACTAATTATAAATCTATATTAATTTATGGAATGAATTCTGAAGGACTTGTAAATATAATGGAAGGTTTTTACTTACTGGAATAGATCCTATTGGTTGCTTTTAACCTATGTATATAATTTCCAATCGAATTTAGAATAGTGCATAGTGTTTAGAATCCGTTGTCCAACAACAATGTTCGTCAAAGAGTCGAATTAATTACACTAATGTCATAGTTGTAATCCGACTGGGTACAGTTTAAGATTTGTACCGATATTTCGACAGAAGTGGGCGTTGTTTGTCGAAGGCCTTTGTTATCACAGTTGATTAAGCTGTCACGTTTGGGTTTTCGGAACTCTGGGCTGCACTGCGGACATCTGGTGGCATAGTGGTGAAGTAGAATCAACTTCCGCTTACCAGTTTGTTGTTCGTACAGTTAGTTACGGCGCTCTATATGAATTTATTTCATCGTTAGATGGCTTTGTGGTGTTTATGTCGTAACGTCGGATGCGCTCTAATCAAAAATTTGACAGAGATATATCGTTTTATACCTGTTGTATAACACCAACCGTATTTCATATCCGATTTATAGTTGGCTCGTGAAATTGTCGACAGCTTTAGAGTGGCGTGTAACACAATATTATTAAATATTTCAAATATTTTATAGGATGCATGTGTTACTGACAACAATTGAACAATATACGGTGTAAATGCTATTACTGAAAAACGAAATTTTACTAAATGTAATTACATGAATAATTGTCAAAAAAACTATTAGCAAATATATAGAAAAATGGGAAGTAAAGAGGATTCTGAAATTAGATAAAAAATACCAATGTATCTGGTTAAACAAGTATAGTGTTATTGATAAATTAAAATGCTATGAAATATAAGCACTGCAGCAATTACTTTGTAAATGAAAATTTCCGTAATATCTGTTGAAAAAAGTATTTCAATATACCTGCCGCTTTTCATGGATGATCCTGAAATTAACTGTATGAAGCAAACTAAGAGTAAGTTAATTACTCTCTAATGAACAAGCTTTATACATTTTTACGAGCGAAGTTAATGATATTTTATAGGGTGATGTAAATTATTTTTAATATATTTCTGCTTCATACAGTCATGTATATATGGCACAGGTAAGTTTACATGTTTGTTTAAGAAAGTAAAGAGACAAAATGCTGTTATGCATAGTTTTTCTTGTGACTTGAAGTTTTCACATTGTGCATAAGTAATTTTGATAACAAGAAGTATTAAGAAGAAAACTTTTTGGTATGGCATGTCGAACGCCTATTACGATCCTGTGATCGAATCTGACAATTTAAAGTTTGGCCAGTTTTCAAACTTTGCTATTATCTAAAACCCGTGAAATTGGTAATTTTGGAATTTTATCCATAATTTTCTGACTGCACATAAAATTTTTAGCAGCCGCCTCCGTTTATAACGATTCATACACTAATAGGAAGCGATAACTGGAATATTGTGTTAGAATTTATTCCCAAATGAATCATTCTGAGAATAAGTATACCGTAGTTTTATACAATTAATCAATATTCATGCTGAACAGGTCAAATATTCAAATTTACTACAAAAGTCAGCTTTGTTTATAACAAAACACCATTTTCATGACACACATAATGAATTGAAAGTATTAACGAATACACATTATTATGAATGTGTGTCTGAATCCGCATAACAATGTATTAATATTTTTTACATTGTTATTGTTGATTGATGAAATAATCGCGCATGTTATGAAACAAAATAATGCAACTGCGATTTAATGAACTGATTTGGATGTTTCAATATGGCGTGGTCGCTGGACTGTGAAATGAATTTCAATTTTAATTATATTTTTAATTGCAATCGTTTATTAGAGAATAACGATGATGTCACGCTCCGGAGCTCTGGATGCCAACAACACCATGAACTATAATAATGTGAACCGCTCCGGTATTAGCCATGTGTACCAAACCGGAGATAAAAATGTTTGTGAATAAAATGAATGAGTTTATTTTTTACCGAAGTTTCCAATGCAATTTTTTGATGCACGCTTTACATTTTATAGCCCATTGTAAATTATATTTGAATAAATCGAATCGTATTAAAACAGCACACGTACTGACAATTTCATTATTCTCATTCATATTTATTAAATAATATCATAAAAATATAGTATGTATTGCCTTTTCCAGATACTATTTATTAATATCCAAAATTATTTGTAAAACACTGTTAGCTATTGATTGCTAGTTTGGATATTGCTTGTTTTAATTCTCGATTGAACTGAATATTAAATTAAATAATCTGATGTTTTGAGAAAGACTAAATTTCTCCTTATATCGTCAATAGCTTTTTCGTAAACACCCTACTATATCGCTGAGCAATGTTTGCATTTCAACTAAATTGTATAACTATAATGTGTCATGCATTAAAAAGCACGCGATGGGCAGGAAGAGAAGATGACGGTATTCTGAATTTCATTGCTGGTGCTTATATCTATTGTTATGTAATTTGTGGTGCAGGCAAGAACTAGAGCGCTAATAAAACTGCTTTATGTTAATTGCGACATCTCACATTTCTGCACAATGAAATAACTCCAAGCCACTGTAAATTTACAGGAGAATAGAGGATGATGTAGAACGAACAATGCCATCAACATTCCCGCTGTCACCCACAAGTATCACTCACTTTATATTGCAACTTCTATCCGGCATAAACGTACACATTTCACTTTATAGTTTTCCCTAGCACGTTTTTATACCGGTATTATCTCTAGCACAGTTGTAAATGTGGGGAAAATTATACAAACGGGCGGAAATAATCTTTATATGCAATATGGTTTAGTTATCCAATTTCAGAATTATCTCCACCGGGGCAATAATAAAAGAAACCACTGTAATACGTGATTCATATGAACGACATAATTATTTCAAATAGCCTGACTGAATAACTGTCATTGCAAAGGGTTATTATACATCTCCAAATATAAGGGACTGCAATTTGTTAGAGAATTTTGAGAATGAATTATAGAATTATTATTATATACAAAGTACCTTGGAATTATTATTTCACTAAGATCATATGTAAATTGAATTATTATAGAATTCGATGCCACTAAATAAAGAACCACCCTTGTAGCCTAATGGATAAGGCATCGGCCTTCGAAGCCGAGAATTGTGGGTTCGAGTCCCACCAAGGTTATAGTGAATTTAAAAAAAAATATATCTTGCATTCAATCCTTATGGAACTCAATTGTATTAAATAAATGTCAGCCCTTGTGGCCTAATGGATAAGGCATCGGCCTCCTAAGCCGAGGATTGTGGGTTCGAGTCCCACCAAGGGTAGAGTGCACTTTAAAAGAAAAAGAATCTTATATTCAGGCCTTATGGAACTCAATTGCATCAACTAAATATCAGCTCTTGTGGCCTAATGGATAAGGCATCGGCCTCCTAAGCCGAGGATTGTGGGTTCAAGTCCCACCAAGGGTACTTAAGCATATATTTAGATACTGTGTGTACAAATAGTAAATATTATACCTGAAATTTACATCGTTTACATAAAATAATGCATGGAACACTGAATTCTAAACACGATTGTTGCAGCTCTGTTAAAACCAGCGTTGCACCAAATGTGATATTATGTGACACTACTGTTGAAAACGTTATCAGGAACGTTTGGATACAAAAGTTTATAGGAATAACAATAATGATTATAATACTAACAAGGGAACACGACGTGTGCAAGCAAAGCAGGCGAGTATTTAATTGTGCTGTTGTTTGTCTGTACACATGTGAACCCTCATTTTGCAATGTTTGTTTTACACGGTGAATGGTTCAATGGTGCGCGTTATTTCGGTCGCATAATATTCTGCATAAAAATTATTATTGTTTGGTGCAGTGACAAGATTTATCAGTACGTTGACCATGCAGTGTTTAACGTTGATCTATTAGTACAATGATCATGCAAATATTTCGTTCATGTTCATTCTGTTATCATGGTTGATGTATTAGTTAACTAACGCAGGGGCTGTGAATTACTACCATAATTTTTAATTAAAATTTCTCGAGAAATTACGAACAATGTTTTAGAATGTAGATCTATTATTACCTATTGGTTGCACGTTTATTTTAAATTTTTCAAAAATATAACAGATTGCTGGCTAAAAATTCATAAATTTTAGAATTGAATGAACGGAAACATGTATGTCAATTATTTATAAAATAGCACAATACCCACATACAGTATTTGTTCTTAGTTTCAGGTACATACAAACAAAACTGGTACTGGTGTTTAATTAATTAACATCTACATCATTAATGACTGTTCCATGTGCATTGTTAAATAATTATTGAAAAATTGAATTATCTACTTGAATTTTTTTCGCATTGAACTAATTAATTCCGTGTTATATGAACAACATAATTTCACCGCAAAATTATCGTTTATTAGTGTTATTTTAACTCATTAGTGTAATTATATGACGGGTTATTTGAAAAGCAACGTTGTATTGTTATGTTGTTTGATTTTGACTGACATTAATGTTATTATTATGACCATATAAACATTTGTTAGACTATGTTAGAAGGTGTATATATATATAACTGGCTAACTTTCCTCAGATTTTATATATCCTGCAACAGAACTATCAACCATATTTGATTGTTTTCATATATAACCGTTGAACATTTTACTGTAATACAATAGCTTTCATTTTGTAAATACAAACGTATTTGTAAGTAAAGAAGTAACATAAAATAAATAATTGCTATATATTTTCAAGTACTTCAGTACATATAGAAATATATATGTGTTTTAGTTTTATATACAAGGAGAATATAAAAGCATGTGTTGAAACAGCAGAAACATTATATCAAACAATAATTATAATTCATATTATTTTGCAGTGATATAAGTATGCTATATATTTTTAATTTATTTGTTGCTATTTGTAATAAATTTCAAAATGGTTGCAACATACACTGTATTGCTAACACTAGAACGATTAGATTAGATTCTACAGATAGTTGAAATATATGGAATTCGCTGTACTTGATATAATGAAATCAATGCCTGAAATCCTATTAGGAAATAAACTACGACAAGGCTGGATACAGATTCAGTGGGAGGATATTTGAATTTTAGTGGCTTATGCATTCACCGCTGTGTTATAATATCTGGTTACCACCATGATCCCTTTGTGGTATTAAAGCTGAGGTTGCCAAACAATATTGGAGCGACCTGCCCGGCACCAATGACAATTACCTACCTACTCGCATATACCGCTAGGACATCTGGTAAAATCTTCTCTACATGCAACTACATGTGAACGCTCTACAGCAGAAGTGCATGCATTCCACATAAATCTCAATATTATATTATATTTCAATAAATTAATCCAGAATTTATATTTAGGGGCACTGAAAAGTAAAATGAAACTCACAGAGGCTAAATTTTCACATCTGTACATATTTACTTATGTCAATAACGATTCGTATTATATTGTTGCCAGTTCTAAATTGAATCATTAAAATTTAAAATACTTAAGGAATTTCAAACAGCATCCCGATGTTGAATTGAAATTGATAAATTAATTGTACATTTTAAATGTCCCTTCAATGATTACAGAACTCAACAGAGCAAAATAGTATTTTTAGAGAAAAAAATCTTTATAGAAAAAGCCTTATGCAGCTCAATTGTATTAGGTAAATATCAGCCCTTGTGGCCCAATGGATAAGGCATCGGCCTCCTAAGCCGAGGATTGTGGGTTCGAGTCCCACCAAGGGTACAGTGAATTTTAGAAGAAAAAGATTCTTACACCAAGGCCTTATGGAACTCAATTGCATAAGTTGCATATCAGCCCTTGTGGCCTAATGGATAAGGCATCGGCCTCCTAAGCCGGGGATTGTGGGTTCGAGTCCCATCAAGGGTACAGAGTATTTTAACAGAAAAATAAACTTATATGCAGTCATTATGGAACTCAATTGCATAAGCTGAATACCAGCCCTTGTGGCCTAATGGATAAGGCATCGGCCTCCTAAGCCGAGGATTGTGGGTTCGAGTCCCACCAAGGGTACAGTGTATTTTAATAAAACAGATTTACATTCATTCTTTACAGTACTGTATTAAGCAAATATTTCCACAAATATTAATCAATGGATACGGCATTAGTGTGATTATCCAGGAATCCAGGAATTATCAGTTCGAATTAACCAAAGGTATTAATATTTTATTCAGAAAACATTTACAAATACATAACTAATGTTGAGAAATTAGATTTTTAAGTGGATATACGTATTCGAAAATTTCTTCCTACTATTTAGTAGATTTAATACATATTTCTAAATATTAAAATACATTGTTATTACTTTTTAAAATACATTTAACTAATTCAATGAAAATTTCTTAATACAAATAGGAAATGCATTTATAAAATGTCTGCATCTTACAAAAACAAAACATAAATCAATCACGCATAGTGCTTGAGATGAGATGAGAAAAAACATAACCTAAATTCCGTGCTTTCGAATAAGTCTCTGTAGTTCAATCGTTTGCAATCATTTGATTATCAAAGTTCTCGTTGGTTCTATCGAAAGTTGTGACGCGCGCACACACACACACACACAGAGCGTGGCACACGAGCAACAATGTAATAATAAAACTTCTTCAGTGTTTAATTTAAAATGAGTGTACGTTGAGAATTTGTTTGAAACTTAAAGTAATTTAATAAACTGAGTAGAGAGCAGAGTAACTGGGGTAGACAGACAAGGAGAGGCTTGTTAAGTAGTAACTACAGCACTCACTGTACTACATATAATAGCAGTGGTGTGCAGTACTACGTACATGCAATATCCTAGTGCTAGAGTAAAATACGTAACTACGCACACACATAGTGATTAGGATTGGCATAGGGTACGCGCGGGGGGACGAGGGAGAGAGTGGTAGTAGGGTAGTGAGCGCATAATGGAACATTCCAATATTCGATTAACCGTCAAAGAGCAAGAGTGGAGTTTCATAGACGGACGTTACGTTGCGCCGAGCGGAACTCAATATGTACTCGCCGGAGACTTCTATTGCCTTTCCGTTAGCACAGCTGCCAGATTGTAACGGTAATGAGCAATTGTTTCCTGTAATGACAAAGCTCGAACGCAGCATGATTGTTCGGCAGAGCGTTCGTCATTTTTACGTGTAAATAAACGGAAGGGAAATTGCGGCATCGCCGGATACCGAAATAGATTGTACTGTTACCAGGGTAGAGGCCGCCATCTCTTGTGCACTTTTCTAATATTTCACTGCTGCATGTTCATGCCTCAATATTGAACAATATTCACTTCACTGCATGATATTAACGTTAGTTTAAAAAACATCAAGGGGTTAAAAAGACTATTTAATAATGTGAATACTCATAGTTGGTACGACTGATAATATTGAAAAGTTTTTCGTCAAACCATTTTAAAATTAAATACAGTAATAGCGTTTTGGCTGTTTTCGATGATAAGTGTGCCTTGTATATTTCGTCGTACAACAGGCTCCATCATAATATCACTAGGACGTGTGCAGGAACAAACAACACTAGTAGCCATGGTATCACATCTTAACTTCGTGCAGTGTTAATTTGTCATTTATTTACTTGTCTCCATTCACTTGACGGTTTTATCATCAAAATTTTGACCCTTGATATAATAAATCCGGGATTTAGTGAGAGTGCAACAAGCTCAACGTTTGTGAAAGCGCCCGCGCGCGCCCGCTTAATGAATATCGTGTTATAAACCGCATTGTTGGGGAATGGAATTTCACGGTATGGTAATAAGATATTTACGTGGCCGTGTACAAACCGACGAACGCTCCCCCCGTCAGTCAAGTAAAAAGTTATTTCAGGGCATAATCCATTTCAGAGATGTACATTAGCGTTTGATGTTTCGCGAATACGAAATGGGGAAACGTTACAGCGGAACGCAGGAAGAGTTAATAGATTAAAAATCAATGCGTTCAATATGAAACATCGTTTCACCATTGCTATTTTTGAAGTTCAAATATGAATTAATCATTGAGAGTAATGGATCGTCCATTAGCTGAATAAATTGATGTACTGGTGTATAGTGCCGGGAAGTAAATATAACATTAAGACACTTCATTCAGTGCATGCATCGGACAGTGCTGACTAAATCATTGATAAGATTCTGTACAAACTTTGAGTGACATTTGTTAAGTGCTACGGGACAGTGTTTAGTGCTGAATTCACTCTTGTTAACTACCATTTCATACCAGTAGATAATTCAGGAAGTGCATATATATATATATATATATATATATATATATATATATATATATATATTGCTTTAAGGAATAAATGCAAGAGGCGACCATGTATAACAACACAAGACCATTGAAACTCCAGTATGGAATAAGTACATCCCAATAGTTTGAATTCCTCCAAGAAATACTTCCATTTCTCCAATTATCTAATGTAATTTTACTGGTTAAAATGAAATAGTTAGTAATGAGGAAATTGGTCTTCAATTTACTATAATTATCCAAAATTCTTTAATGTTACAAACTAAAACGATTTCTGTGCTAATTTATGCGTAGTTATCTAAAGTTGATCCGTTAGAGTCTAGTTTATGTATTACTGGGAAACTGAAACTAAGAAATTGGAGATTGAAATGATTCATGTTGCGGAACACGTTAGCCAATCAGTATTGAACTGAGCACAAGCTTAACTGTACAAGGTAGTGTCGGTGATTCGTGCCTTGATGGGTGGAATACGACAAAGACATTAACAGGTCTATATGCGGTAGCGAACTAATGCCTGGCTGCTTGCCGAAGACAACCGGTCGATTCCGCAGCACTTCGGAATGTGTCGGAAAGCTCCGTACCGAAGTGTAGTGGGCGAGTGTCTAGTGTCGAGAGACAGGCGTCGTCTCCGTCGTGTGAGACGTTCCGGCACGACGGTACCCGCACTCAAGGGCACAGCCGATAATGAGTCTCAGAGGAGGTGGCAAAGAAAACTTCGGCACGTTGCACACCATCCAGCCGCTATCTTCCGTTCATCGAACTTCCAAATAAACAACGAAAGAGACCTGTAGTGACCTGGTACCGATACAATATGATTGTACATTGATGTAGATCTGTACAGGCTTATTCATGTGAGTAACATACTTACATGATACAGATAGACGACGTTGTGTGTAGAGACATTGGTATACGGGGATAATGAAGTGCAGGTCAGGATACATACACAGCATACAGTGTATGTAGGAGTATGTATGTGTAGAGCTTATATACAGATGCTACCTCGGCTATATACATGTACACATATATACAGATTGCCTCGAGACAGGAATAACGGTTCGTAAGCTCAAAGCACGCGCCGACCGACTCATTGAGCGTGAATGTAATTGCGAGGGATTATGTTAGTTTCAATTTATACACTTCGATAATTTCATGAATACGTAATGAGAGCCGGAGATGTAAGTATTCAATTTTTGTGTATACATTTTCCGAGCACGTACAAGCGTCGTTTTTAGTGAGTAAAGCCGCATATATAAATCATAAAGGCCAGTTCAAACGAAATTAGAGTTTGCCTGCATCGACATAGAATAGATTCATACGTAATCAGGTCTGTGAGCAGCAAAGAAAGCCGACGTTCCGTTAACTAAATTAAGAAGTTCAAACTGGTTTGAAACAAGCGAAGCGTCGTCTAATTTGCATTTTGTTATTCAGCGTCACCGAGAGAGAGAGTGAACGAACGAACGAACAGGAACGACGAACCAGCGTTGCCTTTGCCAGCTGTCTGGTTGCGTGTGACGACACGTAAGCGAATACACTTTCAGCTAGTGGGGAGAAGTAGAAGAAGAAGCATAGTAGAGGACAGTGGTAGTTGTACCTTACTGCTAGCATCACCGCAGCACTATGCTATGCTATACCCGCTCTCCTGCGTTTGCATACATTTACTCCCCAATCCAATAAGTGTCGGCTGTATGAGTGTCCCGGTATTTTGATATTGACTTTAAGAAATAACCGGTCCGCGACGACGCAATTTAATATTCATACAACATAAAAACAAACATATTTATGCTAAAGAGAACAACGATGAATAATACGAAAAAAGAATAACAGTCAGGAATCGGGAGGTTGGAATATTTTGTAACTCACAAAGAGGAACATCGGCCATTAAGTTATCGTTTATATTCAAGTAGAAAGTTGAAGAAACGAACGCACTTTCAGTTATCATTGTCTGTATGGTATTATACCAATCACTATGCTTGATTGCATTTAAAGGAGAAAAACATATTTAGTTTAATGTGTATTGTTACTAATTCCTATATTATCCAGTAACAGTTTCACAATTCTGATATAACTATTTGTTCTTCATAGAAAGTGTTAAAAAAAGTTTGCAATGCCTATATTCCACAACATTTAACAATTTTACAATGCAACAAGATAATACTACAAAGTGTATACTGAATAAGGACTTGTGGAGTATATGACTCCTAATTGAAGATTTTATTCTGGAATGAAATTAAAAATATCTTCTATAATGGAAATCCCAGAGTATAATACAGAAGGAACAATAGTGTGTTGGTGTGCAGGTACGGGCAATTACATTCAAGAACCGTGCGCAGTTACTAGCACAGACGTACTGCAACAGTAAGTTAATACACAAAACCTGGCAACTATTTCGATATGAAATCGCATGCATTGTTAATTTTCTAAACCAATAGGAGCACGTGGCGAATGAATGAACCACTGTGCCTAGTATGGTTGAAATTAGTGCAGATTTAAGGGTAGTACGTAACGTAACAGACGTAAAGTAACAGGAGTATTACAGGAAAACGACATCGAATATAAGATAATAAATAAATTATTCTCCGTTAAGAATTACAATTTTAATTATTGCTATTAATGTAGATGTTCAAATATATTTCCATAGGATGAATATAGTAGACGCGTAGAACATATTCATTGATTTATACAGTAGAGGAGACAATTTTTAATTAATGATAAACATCATGCATGTGTCAATTTATTTATTGAATATGATGAACAACAATAAGTTATATAGTGCCAATTAAAACTAATAAATAAACGTCTGATATTCCTCCTACTCACATCAATTTTTCCTTTCTGAATAATCTGTTTTAGACTGCAGTTTTACGTCACGGTACAATTAGTAAATTATTTTCAAATGTCAGAAATATTACTTTGTAATTTAAGATTTATTTAAATAACCATTTTTGTTTAGTAAATTTCAATCAAAGATTTAGTTGCTTGTTATGACTGCACATATGTATATATTTCAGTGTATAATTCGCCTGAATAATAATATTCCTAGTAAAACAATGATATACAGTTCTATATTTGTTACAATATATTCGTATAGCATGAGGTAATCGACTGGGTTTTTGTTGTTAATATATGATATCTTGCTGTGCTTTCTGATTTTGATTTGCTTGGCTCCGCGTTACCTGATGCCCTCTATATTGAAACCTGGGCACATGGCTGCGCGGAAGCCTGGTCTTAACCGCTGCAACCAGTGCAGAACAATGGTATGGTAACCAGTTATATTGGGGCTTAACCGTGCTCCGTGCCGTACGTTTCAGAAATTCAATTTCAGGTGTTACAAATCATAAGTTAGGAAATCTAAATATAGAGTAGCAGGCGAGTGCACGGAATATAGAGAAGTCTGGATTGTATACATACACTGTACGTATAAAGGAGAAACGTGCACTAAATTATTTAGTTTTACTTTATTTCGTTTCACTGTTAGTTGAAGATTCGCTCTAATAATGCAAATGAGCTTTTAGAATTTACGCAGTCGGTACTTCCTAACGTCACTGCTGTGCAGTGTCATATTTTCTACATCTAATGGAGTACGTAATGCTGTTAACACTATGAATGAATGGCTTTTGTCATATAGAATTTCTAGGATTATTCAGCGACGTACAAACATATGCTATATGTATGAGAAGCTTCTCGTTTTATTCAATTTGTATACATTGTGTAACGTTGCAACATTCTAATACTGTTTCACTGTGAAAACTCTATAACGTTTTAATTTATAAGTGAATTTTCTTAGCACTTGACGGTGTTGTATTCAGATATATAAAGAGTGGAATTACATGCGGGGGTTATACATGAATATTAGTTCTGTATATTTTGTAACGGTTTTTTAATTTTCCTTGAAGTAATATAGAGGACTACTAGATAACGTACATAACTGTTGCCTCGTAAATTATTTAGTTCTTTATTGGCAAACTTTTTATTTATACTTCTACATAAATACAAAAGTTACGGAAGTTCTTGGCGTAAAGTTCTCTTTTAATTAATAGTACGTACCCCATCTTCTACTTCCGTTCAACTTCTGTCGGTAAATCCTTTGTTCTTCTTTCAAACAATACTACCAACATTAACAACGTACATTTATAACTCAATGATAAATTATCAATATCTACGAAATACACAACTTGAATAAAAAGTACATGCAATGTATCGCTGGTATCATAGATTTAGGATATAGAAATCATATTGCTAACAGAAAACCTATGACAATCTGTTTAGAACTATCAACTTTACACAGTCGATATTCCAGAATCAACTAATCAGTCAATGACAGAAACTATTACATCCAATCAATCAATGCAGATACTGTAATTACGTCTAATTGAATATTCTAATAATTATATTCCATAAATGGTTACATATCGGAGTGTGTTTGATTTGAACACAAATGCAAATGAATACATTTTGAAACAAATATAAGATCACTTATATTTATAAAATTAAACTTAAAAGTGAATAGATAAGATATTAATCTGTTCTAATTCCGTATCTAATAAAAAAACCTCAAATGAAATTTTATTACCGGATGTATGAATAAAAATTGTCTGCGATACAAAATTCGTAAAATTCCAAAACGTAAAATATATAATGTTAGCTATAGTCAGAATCTGAATAAGTGAAGTGTATACGTGTATGTATGTGTGTATGTATGTGTGTGTGAGGTAGTGTATTGTTCTGAAAGGGCCCAGATGCTGTTGTATCGGTCATTGCGCGAACCATATTACACGGATATGCTAATTTCTCCGGTTGTAGATTCGGCTTGATTATCACATTTACATAGCCGCGTCTCCCCAGGGACTATTATTCCTGAATACCAGTACGCGTATAAGTCGTATTTTATATAGCAACGCAGGAGGGAGGAATCAGTGTTTTATAATAGAATTAATTAGCGAACCAACAAAGCCCCACTTGTGACAACATTGTTTTCAGTTCATGTTAAATACTTTCACTATACATATACTAAACTAGTTTAACACTGTTTTAATATGTACGTCTTTTACTTTACTTGAGCCAGGCTTTATATAACGTTATGATATACTTACATATCTAAATTTACCATATGTGTTTGGTTGGTTCGGACAGTAGGGATTTGACTAATTGTCTAGCATTTAAAAAAAGGCTAGTATTTCAAAATATCTACTGAAGTACTCATATTAATAACGAATTAAATTCTTTGCATAAGCAAGAAGGATTTAACTGTTATAATATATGGTACATTTATAACTTAAATACACCAAATATTTCTCAGTTTGTGTCCAATCCTTTTCCAGCTGTACAATATGAATTTGTACATGCTTTATCCTGATTAAACAGACACAGTTTCACAAAGTATTACCTTGACCTTAAAATGGATACGGACACAAAAAAAAAACGCCCGAGTACAAAAAAGTACCCTGTTTATTTGGATTAACTATGTATATTTTGTCCACATTCGTCCGCGAAAAGAGATAAATTTACATACGACTAATTTCACTTTGCATAAACTTTCTGCTCTGTGAAATAAAAAAAGCGCACACAACTTCTCTACACACGGTGTATATAAAAACATGGAATAAAATTTGTTAGTATTTGTAATGCATATTTCAGTTTTATTTAATTTCTCTGTACACAAACGTAAATTAAGAATATTTGAAACCAGTATTCGCATATATGCACAACGTTACTGAATTTTGATATATTTCCATTTTTCTTCTAAGTATTATCTTATTGATTGATTAGTTGACCGATCTGATTGTTTATAAACATTCACACTGTTGTTGAGGCTTTCAATATTACGAATATATTCAGCTGAAGTGACTGCGTGAGTCGAGCCGGTTTGTGTAGCCACCTTTTAGTACAACGGCACAAGTAATGCAATTCGTTGTGCGTTCGTTAAACGAGACGTATCTGAGATTTATCTGATATTTTCTGTAGAGAAATTAATTTCGGATAAGGAAAAGATCTTGAAGAAAGGAAAGTGAGGACATAAAAACACCATCAGTAGATTGGAGTATAAAGATATTTATCTGAAACACGAAATGGAAACATTTTTATGTGGGTCGAAATCACTGTTATAAAAAAATTTACGTCTTACGATCATAAACACAGTAATAAAGGAATGTTATATCTGAATTTATGTGTTGTATTGATGTTCCATCCGGATTTGGGTTTTGTTAATTCTGAAGTGTTTTTGAGTATCCATTGAAGTGCGTTTCATTTTATATCTGTATCTTCTTATAATATATATTATATATAAGGTGTCCATTTAAAACGTGTCTCTAAGTTTAAGATGATATTCAGAAAAACAGTAACGAATGGACGGTGTCACAATATTATATACCAGTTACTTGCCTCCATTTCAATTAATTGAAAATTCCAACAAAATGGTGCCGCTACATACGCTAAAATTCAACAATGAATTTACTACACAAAAGTACTGTTTCACAAGATTTATGGCTTGTGTAATTAACAGCTATATTTTAATAAAACTGAATTGTAGATACAAATTATAATATTTAAATAAAACTAGCTGTATTATATTCCAGTCTTTCATTATGTATAGACAATATTAATACAGTAAATATATGAGTGTGTATAAAATGGTCAGAGATATAAAGAAATACATTACAGATCTCTTTATAACTTTTCCACGAGGATTGTTTAAAAAGTTCCGAGTAAATATTTTTCTAAAAGCGTAGCAGCTGGCTACAGAACAATCAAAGTTAGTTGTTCGCCTGAAACATTAACACTTCACACTTACTTGTCCGAAGTATTTTCACATAATACTCACTGTTCGCTTTATTTACTGTAATACAATATTTACTACTCATGACAAGGAAGTATAACAATTTAAATTTAATTATGTTGAAAGTAAATTGTACAATATCAGAGTATAATTTTCTGGTTTATTTTTTATCTTTTAAAGCATGGCTTATTCTGTATTTTTTCTGTTATTTTCAGTTTAGCTTAGCATAAAACAGGATTATTAGAACAATGAAATTTAAAAGATGTAATGTAATATTATTTCAATGTGTAATATGTCATTAGTCACTGGAATAAGATAGATACATATGACATGTTAATACTGAGTGCTACAGTTGTGACTGTGAGTTATTGTCGTTTGTAGATTATTTTTATTTGGCACGGTAAATGTTTATGTGCGAGGTAAAAAATGATTCGTGTAATATTTATCGATTTATCGTGTGCGTATAAGCGTGTATAAAACTGCAAAATGGAGTAGGATATAGTGATAAATGGGTAATGAAGTGTAAAGTAATGGAACTGTGGAACAATAGATATATGAGACTGATGAGGTCGTTTATTATATCGGAAGTTGTCTCTTTTGTTCCTCAAATAATAATTTATAACTACTTGCAATCG
>JAGJTL010005947.1:734106-750011 GCA_022063505.1 Calosoma granatense | reverse complement strand
TTGAACTGGAATCAGTACCGCGTGGGGGAGATTTTAACTGAACTTTATAAATTATAAATGATATAGAGCCAGGGCTAATTAGAATGGACGTTGCATTCTGTCAGAATATACGTATGTATACATACATACGTATATGAATCTACTGAATATCCGATTATAGATGGATTATATTCCATTACTAATGATTTTTTTATAAAGGCCATATAAATCCTAATACATATTTTCATTTTTTGTCGAAATGTATAATCTCTTTAACATATTACATAATAATTAATATTCTGCTAAAATTTTTTTATAATTTAGCAGCTAATAATGTTATTAAAATGAAACGGTATGAAGAAAAGTATTATTTTAATTAATATACAATTTTTTAATTTGCGTTGTATTGTAATATTATATTGTTTCATGTTTTCATTAATATTATGAATTCTTGGTTTTATAGATAGAGAGTTAATTAATTACGGTTCATGTACAATATCATAATGAACTATAAACTATTTCTGCGCATCTTTATTAAACTTCCTCATATTACAGGTAGTGAGTTCAGGGTTCAAGTTTCATTCATTTTTTAACCATTATGAACTCTGCTGGACAAGTACAGAAGCGTACAACGCCATTCACAAAGAACACGTTTAATTTATGCAAGGTAAAAACTCCAATCCAGACAGACATTATCAAAGGATGTTTAGGGTTAAGATCTTTCTTATTTGCGAATAAAAATTATCTAATTAACTCTACGTTTTAATTATTTTTTTTCTTGTTAGAATTTAAATGAAAAATGAGCCCGTTTTTAATAACATCAAAAGTCGTGTTAAAATTCAAAGTATTTTTTTAATTTCTATTGTACAGAAATAAACTGATTATTTAGAGTCAAGGTTTGTTTTTATATGTAAATACTATTAACGAAATACTGTCAACATATGCAGGGTTTGAATGCTGAAACTACTTCAGTTGTTGCCGTATTTCGCATGAATCTCATTCGATTTGTTTTTGTTTTGAAATGATTTAATAAATATCTAATGTTACAATTCAAATAAACAATCTTGAAGCGAAACTACATTGCTTACCTGTTTAATTAGATTCATGCTACTAGACAGATTCAATATTGTTTGTTTTGATTCTAGATGTAAGTTGAACCCACCATTACAGACAGTGTGTGTGCTCGTTCAAATGAACATGAGTACACAAATGACCAGTAACAATGTTTAAAATTCTCTTTAGCAGCGTTGCCAGGTTTGATTTAAATTTTTTTGTGCTCTTGTTCCGGCAAACACTAGCTAAATTAGATTTTGTTAACTGTAACAGTATGTCGAGCTAACACATGTGGTTGCCAATGGACGATCAAAGCGCTTTAGGCGTCAAAAGCTAGAACTAACACTGCACTAGTGATGATGCTCTTCATTGCTTTACTTAAACACATACCCGCAGTAAATTCAAACATGAACTATGTAGATACATATATGTATACTCTTCTTGCTAGATTTATGTATACATACGAGTATATGTTGTTACGAAATGTTTAACTTCATGTCTTCATAAATTTAAAACTATAATAGAACCTAAAATGACATTAACACACAATATACATAGGAATATTTTAATAAAATAGTATTTTTCTCGGAAATCAAATAAACTGGTATTCACATGTAGATCTACTAAATTTGTTTAGTAAAATTAATACTGTGGCTGTAATATTGTTATAAAAATACAAAAATTTACATGGTACCAGTGTCAAATATAGTAAATCATTGTACGGTTAGTATCGGCCTATAAATAATAATCACTGTGTTCAGTGAAACATTCCATGTCAAATATTATACTGCATAATATGAAATTAGATTCAAAAGTGTTATATATTACTGAAACTATAATAACACATACTTATCGGATTAATAATTTAAAAGAAATATCTATTCATACAGACTTACCATAAATTCAATATTCCAATCCATTTTAAGAATATATATCTACATATATGCGAACATACATATGACTGTACAATGTAAACTTACAACTTACAAATTTGAAAATAAATTCGTACCGGTAGTTGAAATCGAAGCAATAAAAATAAAATGGATGTAGTTCTGGTTTTCAACAGGAAATAAATTTTAAAATCCCTCTTATATTGCATTGAATGTTAGTGAAATTATTTGAAAAGAGTACGCGCGTGCGCACGTATAGACATAAATCTTTTCTGGTACTACAAAGTAAATATTTGTCGTTGCGAAACAAAAGTACGAGAAGAAGAAGAAGAAGCAGAAGAACATTTAGAAAAGTTGAACAAAGGCGAGTCGAGTATCCTTTTTCACCGCAATAAAACCTGGTCGACAAGGGCATAAATATCAAATAACGCCACCCATGGGAGTAACGACTCAATTGATTTACTGAAAAATAGAATAGCCTGACGCACGAGCCAAGTGTTTGTCTGGTTGCGCCACCACGCGCAACCAGACAATCACGTGTATCGCAATACTCTTTCGTCATCGTCAACCCATCGGCGATAATTTCATTTATTAACCGCTGATCTAATTGCCACAAATTTTATTCCCCCTAAATGTAATATTTCCGTGCTATGAATGTAGAAAATAAAACATAGCTTACCAAAGCATCCAAGTTACCCTTCCGGACATTGAGTGAAATACTCATGTTTTGTAGATTTTTGTAAATACATCATACTTTGAAATATTTTCACATTCTGTTATAACATATTTTATATCTGTATTTCTGCCGCAAGCACATATGATATTTTCAATCTCCAAATATTTACCCTTAATGCCAAATCAAAACTTATCATTGAATGGTTCTTGTGGTAGACAGAGGAGTGGAGTTCACAGGAATAAAATGTAGATATTCAGAAGGAACTGACAATCCGACAAGCATAGACAAGCGTAGTGATTCGCGGTATATGATATGAGAGGAACAAGGCAACCAGCAGTGAATGAGTTGAAGCAAGCGTCCGACCAGTCAGCTGAACGAACGGATGACTTGAAGAATTTAGTCAAGTCAAGTGAGGCTTTGCGCGAGTATTGCGCACAAAGTAAAGTAGGATTTACCCATAATATCGGTGATAGACAGACTTGGCACGTACCATTTCATCTGCGGAAAGATTGAGTAGTTCCTCAGTTCACCGCAGCGTGAAACGACATGGAAGGATCACTAAACGGGCCTCTAGTTACGTGCGGTCTCTTACATAATGCGAGAAGGATGAGCAGCAGAACAGTGATTTTCAAACATGTCAGTCCTTGTACAGGGTCATCCATACCAAACACTTACGCTCCAGACTTTGTCAATTGTCGTTTTATTTTATACTTCACAACTTCTAACGTCTTGTTTAATATTACTGGATGTTTGCTTTCAAGCAACAATACATTAGAACAAAAACTGATGTTGCCTTCAATAAATGTTACGTTGAATTCCTTCGGAATTGATTAACGTGCAAGTAAAACATATTGCTCTGGATTTACATACACATATTGAAGATGCAGGTTGAACGCTTCTGTTTTTAAACGGCGATATGCATGAGCAATTTGAACGCTTGGACGAACGTTAAAAACTAGGCAGAATGAAATTGATGCGAGTTAGGCATCAGATAAATGAGGTGAGAATTAAAGCAATAAAGATGATCATAAAGGAGAATGATGATGGTCGATGGGAATGCATAACGGATAGGAAAGGGACGGTATGAGTTATGTTCCACCGTGGGAAAGGTAAAGGATACGTGCGCGCATGCAAAAACACAAGAGCCTAGAATACGCATCATAATCCATTATAATGTTCCTGATCAACATTAAGGTGAAATATTTTTATTCCCTTTTTTTCTTTAAGATAAATTGACCAAATAATGACAAATGTCCGCTCTTACAGCGATGGGAATTTGAGATTATAAACGGGCAAGCCAGACCAAAAATATGAATAAGTATTAAAAGATTAAATTATCATTTTTATGTAGGTAGATATATGAAAATATGAAGATAACATGTATTTGCTTAATCTTCATCAAAGCAAAATAGAAAACGTTTATGGATTTGATGAAACTATACATTATAAAGCAAGTATCATTTTCCGACAGATACTGTAATATATTAATTAGTGATTGAAGACCTTTCATATCTACAAGATACATTTATAATAGTACAAGTAATTGGTCGACCGAGGCTGCAGGAACCTCGGTTACTATTTGTCAATCAGACAGAAATAATTAATACTGTATCAATTGCACCAAACCAGAAATATTTAATTATTCAACAGTAATTATCTACTGATAACAGAATTACATTGGGAATCTCATTAAATTTTCAACCAGATCCATGCATTGAATTGTACACTAATAAATGCAACAGTTCAACGTACTGGTGTGAATGGATGCATTTAGCAGTGAGATCCAATTTATGGCGAGTCGATCCTGTGCACGGAGATGGTTCAAGGAGCTCCGTACATAATACATACATACGTGAACGGAACCGTGAAAATAGTTAGGGCACATGCACCAATACTTCCGTTAGTACAGTACATGTACGTGTATGCTAGATCTACTAACACACATACATCAGTACTGTGTATAGACTTGCACACGAGCCGGATGGGTACACGTGCATACACGTGCTTACATGTGCTCACGGTCACGTACAACTGGCTCGCTTCATGAACTCCTAGCCCACTCCTATACCCACACACTCCGCTATTCGGACATATACGCGGTGCACTAACGATGTTACGTTTTATTGTATGTATCTGATGTATAATTTCTAAAGCCTCGACGTACCCAAGCTTACAATAGAATTGCATATATGCAGAAATATCTTATCAGTGAATTTGTAGTTTGGTAAACTTAGAAAATCTTCCTCGAGTTTTTTTTAATGCCATACCAAAATATTACGAAGTGTTACAATGATAATGCTGTAATACACACATATTTTTTATATTCAGTAAATACGAAACTTTTGATTTGCATTTTGTATATAAATTACTAGCATTTTTAAAATTTATAAATATGACTACTTGATACACATTAATGATTGTATTAATTTTCATTTAACATTGTATTATTTATATTCAGATGTAAATATATACAGATAAAACTAGAAAAATTTCTATATTATTTTTTTTAAATATGAAATTATTTCTTTGGTTTTTTGGGCTTCTCTAGTTTTATTGATAAATCCCGTCACGAATTTCACACAACTATTTGCGGTGTAAACACAGATTTTCTCAGAATACTAACGGAACGCGTTCTGAGTAGACAAAAGTAAAGAATTGCTCCTACATAAGCCCACACATACCCAGTCTATCTGTCAGTACTTGTTGGTTTTGTGGAAAAAATCAATGAGAGAAAATTTCACGGAGAAATATACAATTGATCTATTATTTGGGTGAATAAAAATTAGAATTTTTCAGTTGTAATAATATAATGCTGTCACCTATACTAGCAGGTATGTTTGTATATGCTGATCTTATTCGTTCTAACTAAAGTGTCATGTTAGAGTATGTTTACCAACTATAATTGGGACAGACGTAGAGTAAATATCTCGACATATAAGGGGATTTACGGTTAGATGGAGATAAATTCACATCGTTATAAATATTCGTAGGTTTGTCATTTCTTTTGCTCAACTTTTCTCTGTGTAAATAAATACTACGAAGTTTTCATGTTGGATTGGTCCCTAAAAAACTTCGCTGTTGGAAGGTGTCGTTGACAGAGTCAGATCTGATGTCCAACGAACCATACTTTTAAGGTCGGATTTGAAAAGGTAACAATAGTGGTATTTTATTGGTATATTTCATAGAGAACACAGGATTTGTATTAAATGTAATGTAATTTTCAGTTTTAATAAGGCATATTGTATATAGAATCATATCGTTTTTAATGGTTGATAGGCACAGATATTAATTCATCCAATTTTGGTTTACCTAGGGCCAGAAAGGCTGAAATTTAAATAGTTTGCTCACATAATTAGACTCATGTCTACGTTATCTATAAGACTACATACTTATATTCTCAGTATTTTTAACTCTCTGTACTTTTTTGTAAAATTCACTGCGCATGGGTGAATATCAAACCACTAAACGCAATACTATTTCTTAGAGCAATGATGCACAACACTATATATTGCTAGTGCAATATATGCTTATATTTCACGTTGCTGCCATAGTTTTTGTACAGGAAACAATCTGATCACATGGCATCGTTATTTCCTTGTGCAAGTACACACATACATAGCCTCGTGCAACTAGACAGAACTATTAAAGTTACGCTTGAGTCTCGTGCAGTAATTTGAATTCTGATTCGTAATATCGTATTTCGAACAAGGAAACGTAACGACTATTATTTAAAGCGAGCCGATTTCCAGTGAGAAGAAGAAGAATTTCAGAGGAACCAGTGTATGTGTGTCGGTGTGTGTGTGTATGTTTACTTCTCTCGCTTGTGAGCTTTCTACTTTTGTCAAACAAAACAAGTTATTTTCTTATCGTTGTAGAGAGTTAACGGATGATCCCATTTCAAACATACACGTTCGGAAAACTTGTGGATAGAGGCAGGGAAGGAAAATAAAATAGTCTTTTATTTATTGACTTCTTCCCCTGTTCCCTTTTATGGTGCTGAACGCTTGTAGCTATTGCTATTTATATTGCTTTATCTTTCTCCGGGCTATGCAAAGCTCAGTCCGTCTTGCCAGCACATCGGACGGAATTGCGTTCTACCCAAAGTGCCTGGTATACCTCCTCCTCCTCCTCCTCACTACTTCTCTACCTCTCCCTCACCCTTCTGCTGCAGTCTCATTCTCCACAACATTCTGACTACCTGTTCCTGCTTTACAAGAACGAGCACAATGTATTTTTCGATTAGTGCCTTTTGTGAAACTCTTGAAAGGATTTTGATAGTTTTGTTGCGCCTTTCCAAAGAAATTTGTTTTCGATTCCATTTCGTTACAAATGCAATTTCTGTACAGCGGCGCGCGTATCGATTCTGTAAATTTATGCACATTCGTCTACGTCTCATATACGATTTCTAATATAAGGTAAACGTATGTATTTTATATTATAACAGAAAACAAATTTTACTCCTGAAATATGATGATGGAACATGTGAGAAAATATTATCATTACATTGTTTATCAGTAACGTGTAAATATTCTTCAAAATAATTTTACTGTAAATATCAGTTGAAAACATAAAGGCGTAAATATACGTTTTTATATAATATTTAACAATAAGCTTTAACCTACGTACCTATTATGTTTATATTCTGTATATGGAATACGTACATGTAGAATATATCTTTTATTTGTTAATTTGTATTCAATGACATTATATTTCATTCCCACATGTGTATACGTCAAAGTTTTTTTTAGCTTACACAAAATATAAAAAGAGCCTTTCGCGTTGCGACAATTTTATTTGAAGTAAATTTGATTTTATATTCTATGAATATGATTGAAAGAATGTGACGTATTTTCGATGGATCGTGAAATAAAAAATAGGCTTGTTTTAAACTTATTTCCATAATATGTAAATAAAACCAGTCTTTTTTAGAACTTAAATTTATTTCATATTCATGCTAAAACTTATACAATATAATTTTATTCTATATTTGAAAGGTATATTTTATTTCTAACTAATATTTAATTCGTTCATATTGTATACTATGAATATAAATGTAACTGAAACAGCTAACAGTGTAGATGCATATATACATGTAATTAAATTTGCATGTGACGCATATTTTAAATTAATTTTTACATGTATGTGTATATTTTCAGTTCATTAATTCATATATAAATTCATTAAAATCACTTGAATATAAATTGTGGTACAGGAGTACATTTCATTAAAATACAAGTATTTAAACGAAAATATAAAAATGTATTAAAATAAAAATAAATGTGTCAACTGTTTTTAATATATATTCGATATATCTTGTAGGGATTCATTAGCTTATATAATATATATTACATACATGTATGTGTTTCTTACTGTGAATAGTTACATGTGTATGTGATCACACTTATCAGATTTCCAGGCTAATTCACATGTGTCAGATATTTCACCTTACTATCACAATGGTACTAAATGTTCTTCATACATACATACATACATATATGTATACGTATCTGTACAAGTGTGTCAACAAACACAGGTACCAACATGTCGGTATATACGTACATAGATGTAAATGTAGAATTGGCACGGACAATGATGCAGCCGAATGATTTGGCCTTCGTGGCTTGGCTGGAAATGATCGAAAACCAGATCATCAGGATGCAGCGAGCGTCGATGCCAATTCTACTCATTTGCTAGTTATCGTTAGCGCTCGATGGAAATTCGTTTGTGATTATGACGTAATAATTGGATCTATGCATGCGGACTCAGGTCGATATTACCGTATCTAATATCCTCGTACACCGCAGCAGAAAATGCTACGTTGTGCTTGCCAACATGTCGACACAGTCGAGCAGTGCACATTCATTGCTGTTAGCTTGCAGTAGTGGTAGTAGTAGTTGTAGTTGTAGTTGTGGTTGTTGATGGGTGTTACAAATCACGTGCAGCCTATCAGTAACTTTTTCACGTTGTTACTTCACGCCGGAAAATACTGGTAATGCAGTTACATTTGATGGAAATGAAAATCAATTGGGCGGGCAGGATTTAAAATGATTCATACGAACAGGATACGATGTCGGCAACGTACTGAAAAAGTCGATAACTCAGTTATTATCTGTCGTCATTAGCAAAAACTAGGATACTCGTGTTTGCTTTTTGAAAAGTTCTACTATGCGATCAGCTATAATTCTTCTCGTTACAAATTAGTAGAAATTTTAAATAAGAATTATTTTTTTATTTAACAAGTTTTCAGTGTATATCTTGTATTTTACAATATATTAGGGTTTTTTTCTGGTGTGATTATAATTCTGGATATAATTCTCTAGTATTGTAGTGTTTTTTGATAGGGAAGAAATATGAATGAAAACTATTGTCCCTCATTATTTCAGTGAAAGGTGAACAGAAATTGGACTGGATGTGTTGTTGTGTCTCGTTTATTCTACAGAATGTGTTTCTTGATCGTCAATCACAATTTCTTCCAGCGTAACGTTGTTTATCCACTGGCGTTCAAATACATTGTGTCAATTACCCAGGCGACGGGAAATATGTCGTTTAATGTCACATACGTTGACATCTTTGCCGTGAGGGTTTGTCGCTTGTAGGCACGCCGTGCGCTCTTGGTTGCAGATGACACAACATTGACAGATGAGCGTGCACCCGTGCACTTCTCTGGTCTACGTCGTGTTTTGACAAACACTGCATTATTCACGCTTGGTTCCGGGTACGTCTTGTGCCTGTTGTATATTCGACACGTCACGGTACAGCATGCATAATCATCCAGCACGCACGATATATCGATGAATCTGCACACTTGCTACTTAACTCCACTTCAACATCGATCGCCGTTGCAACATGACAAGTTACTACACGTAACTACCTGTGTTATACACGGACCTGTGTACGAGGTCTCACTGACGCTTATGGAGAGGTATTAAACCATATCTCATACAACAAATAAGATTATAGTACCTACATGTGTTTAACAACACTGCTTGCATAAACACGTTTTAATAAACTATTTTATTTTTATTTAACTTATTTTCAGTTCATTATACAATTTTAATGTACATTTTAAATATAAAATATGCATAACACAGAGTACAATTATTCAGCTTATAAAGTTAAAACAATAGCTAATATCTTACATAATAAATAATACAATATATTTGACTTCCTGCAACAACTGTACTAATATTTTGAATGAAATGAAAGATGTGGAGCTATTTTTATTATTCAAAATATTTTTACGAGATATTTAATTTAATTGAACAGTGGAGTTTTGCAAAATTTAGTAAGAAATTAATATATAAACCAATTCCAGTGAACTGTTTGGTTTGTGTCTAGCTCCAGGGCAACTGTCATACACTCAGAGACTGGTTAATTCGTATCAGACTATATTGACTGGACTGGATGATGGTTACAGATTTCCATGCTGATTGCCTATACATATTTGTCACCATAACGTACGTACCTTGGCCAAATGTAATTCAGATTGAACTGTATTGGTAGTTGTACATACAATGATCTGATTGCAATACATTCCGTAGATGTTAGTGTGACTCTTTGGTTTAATCTCAGTCGAGAACACAATATGCAGAGCACAGACTGGATCATGTATTGCAGGAAATTAATGTGAATACCAACAACCGAATGGCCCACTCATTAACAATAAAGTTAATCAATACCCGTGCAGTCATTCATATGTGTTGAAAGTGTTATGGCATTATTTGATGTACTTTTCTGAATTAGTTAAAGTAACTAGTACTAGTAATATGTAATAGTTTTACAGTAATCTAATTCAGCAATTTATTAGTTTTCTTCAGAATCCCGTGCATTGTAATGGAATAAACAGTTTTAATAGGAAATGATTGCATGTAATACATACCTCACTGTATGTCATTGCAACATGGAGAATAAAACGGTACCGTTAGGAAACAAACGGCCCGGATATATAATGTGGATATATCTTATGTGACATTCGATAACTATATAAAACAAACTGAAAGGTTCGCGTGTCCGGACGGGGAATCACATGGCATGGCAACAGCAGCTGTAGTGGTTGTGTCGGTTGCATGTGATTTATAAAGTAATTTTATAAAAGCCCCCAGGAGGAAATAGAATGCGCGAGCCCGGATACATTGGTTCGACTGTGGGAAGTTGCACTGTGATTTATCATATTGTTATGCATTTAAACTTTTTTTTCCAATTTTACTTTCACATTTTCTCCCAAACGACGACATAGGCAATAAAAATATATTTTACTTTTGTTTTATCACGGCTGAAACTGTGATCCAAAACAAAAACTTAGATTGTACTCTTGAAGGAAACAGTAGGAAGAGTTTCTCTTGTATAATATTTTGCGATTATATTTGTCTACGGTCTGTCCGTCTTTGCTAAGTTTCCCAGATTCTCAACAGAAATATCATCTCTCTTTCTCTTTCTCTTAGTCATGTTCTATCTCGCCGAGTGTTCAAAACTAGAAAATAAAAGAAACAGGTGAAAATATATATTATATGTATAAAATTTTTAGAAAGAAAGAGAAATTACTGTTCATATTGTTGAAATAGAGCATATAGATAAAGCATTTGCAGATTTCAACTATACTTTAGGAGATAAAACTATTACTGCGTACTTGAATCTGTTTAAGTTTCCCAGATTCTCAACAGAAATATCATCTCTCTTTCTCTTTCTCTTAGTCATGTTCTACCTCGCCGAGTGTTCAAAACTAAAAAATAAAAGAAACAGGTGCAAATATACTGGAAAGTTTGAAGAGAATTACTTACAGCGAGTTCACTTGTGCAACAAAAACAAGGATGCATGTTATTAGCACGAAATGAACGCATCTAAACATTGCTCATACTTTTCAAGTACATTGATTAGCAGTAGTACGAGTACAAACATATATATCTGCCTCGTAGTTTATTAATGAAGGCTGTCTAATTCTCATTTAAGACTCTGTACTTATTTTGTTAATTAATGTTTATAGTAGTTCTCTGACCAAGTTATGTAGTGAAATAGTAGAATATGGAAGATACTAAATATTAGGATTAAAATTATTGGAATCCATCTGTAATAAATAGCACAACTGGTCTGTACAACATTTTGTTTGGTGAATTAAACTAGTTGGATATTTGACATTTCACTGAACTGTCATCGTTGCTAGACGCATAACCTAGAAAGGAACCACATGCAGTACTAATTCTTGTATATTGGTCGTGCACGTATATCGTTGGCAATCTTATTTCGCTGCAAGCAAATCATAATGGCGGTTGAACTGCGTTCGACATTGTCGATAGCACGATTGCATCGGACACCCTGCAGTTCAGTTTGGTTGGATGCCCTGGCGAGGAAGAGAAGCGAACTCCGGAATTGAGTTGACTAAATTCTTCTTCTTGCCTACTTACTCACTACTACTACTACTACTCGTGCTTGTATTCATGTGTGTGCCTGTTCGTTCGTTGGTCGACGGCCAAACACACACTCACGCAGAGTGAAGTTTTTCGCCGTTGATTCGTGGACGAGATGTAACCTTGTGACCTGCTCCTGCAGTCCTGTATGTCTACCTAGACTTTGAAACGATTTTCTGGCCACGACAGTAATTGTCCATTGTCCGGTTGCGTTGTTTTCTCATTTTATTTGCGATATTGTTATCGATGTTGATTTATGACTAGCGAATGTTTGAATAGCTCTCTGTGTGTTTTTTTTTTCTCTCGTTAATAAATTGCCCAGCTGTCAAAAAAATGTGTTCTTTAGTTACGAATGGCAAAAATATTGATGGAATGAAAATAGTGGATAGTAAAAATCATGCTTTTTTATCGTTATTCGGAAATACGTACCTAACGGTGTTTGCACTACCGATTTTTATAACCCGCTCTGAAAAATTAATGATTCACATCCACAAAAAAAAAATACTGTACGTTTTACATGTATTAAAACCTACTATTGTTATACGGACCTTTTAACTTTTAAAATGTGATTTTTACCTGCCATTTATTAGTGTTGCATAAAATCCTACTATGTGCGGTTCAGTTAATTTTTATTTAAACATTATATTGTGTAGTTCGGAAAGTTCGTAGCGTTTTGAAACGTAACATTCACTGAACAATTATTATTAGTACTGAATATTCATTATGAATGCTAAACATACATTATGAATACTGAAAATACATTATTAATATTGTCGATGTATAATTTTAATGAACATTTATTATTACTCGTAGTACTGAATATTTATTATATTGTCGAATTTGAATGAAAAACTGTAAAGAACTAATATTGAATATTCACAGTGTATTCATTTATTATATATATATATTCTGTCCTTTAGAAGGCTGTAAAAAAAAAGTTTAAATCTAGGGTATACAGTGTCCAAATTCACTGCAGTTCTGCAGGCCAATTTCTTGGTTTTACTTATTCACGAAAGCAAAAAGGGGTTTGTTAAAAAACACACATCAATAAACCTCCAAGATATAGAAATTAGAATGAAACCAAATTGGAAAAAATCCAATTTTCCAGAAATATTCAAATTTTATCAGTTTACTCCTTTTTTAATGATCCTATATTATGTGTAAAATATCTGTATAATATCAATGATAATTTTTTATAGCATTCATATTTATTTATTAAAAAATATGGAAAATTTGAATAATCATAAATGCTTGGTTTTTACTAAAGTTAACAAAAAATTTCTTTTACAATAATCCCTTATTAGAGCTTTAAAGTTTTATTTATAAACTTGCATAATTAATTATACTAATTACCAACTAATTAGCAAAAACATGAAGGACGCAGATTGACAAACAGCTTGAACGTATTTAACACAAGTTAAAAACAAATCACGCTGTAACTTGCTAAAATTTATGTGCAAGTCCTTGAAATTAACAATGAACATGAATGTCCATTGTTAATTAGTGGCGGTGAGTATATGTCAATGTTGAATAATCAATGCTATGGAAAATATGGAATGAAATATGATCTTAGATAAAAATATCTGTTTCCATACGAAGCTTTGTACATATTTGCTGTATGCAAAGTAGATGTAATATATGTCATATTGCTGCAGTGTAGTGTATAAGAAATGGTAGTAAGAATTTGTGTAGGTAGATGGCATGATGTTCGCTAGCTGATAGTTCTAACCAAGTGCAAGGGAAGTTTTGTTTTATTTCCGCCATTAATATTAGCAGAGAAGGTTTAATACCCCAAGATGGTTATCTCACAAACACCTCTCTCGCAACATTAGGCCGATAAGAAAATCTACGACATTATCCAAACACTGCCGTGGGCGTCTTCAACCCTGCTCCATTCTTTCCTCTAAATCTACCAATAGTACAACATTATAGTCTCGATATTTTCCAACAGTACCATTTCAATCACCGTTTATTTCATTACATTTTTTTCTTCGCTTCCTTTCGGGAAGCATGTAATTAAAATTCAAGAAAATGTACCTCAGGGAAATTAAAAAGAAATTCTTGTTTTTTTATTATTTACTTGTGAAGTTAATTTCGTTTGCTTACACAAACGAACAGGCTACGACTGCCGACAGTTGGTTGTTTACTTGAAGATGAAATATTTGAAATTATTGAATTACGTGTTTATTCTGGATTACATATTTGTAGAAAATTTTAGCTGAAAGAAAATATATAATACAGAAATATACTGCAAATATTATCGAAATGAAACATCAATTTTTTAAAACTTATCAATAATATATGTAGTAAATTTTATAATATTTTAAATGCAATTAGTCCCTGCAATAATTACTGCTTATTCATATTTGAACAATGAGATAGAAAACAAAAAGGAAAGTTAATCTACGTATGTATATTATATAGAGATGTCCTTTAAACCAGTTTCATCATCATTGTACGTTAACATGCAATGCATTCATTAAAAACGAATAATGAAGGTTAGATTTAGATAAATGAACACAGTCCGTATATAAACACAATTATAATATTATTATTACCAGAACTATTTTTTGCGTCTATTACATTTGTTGTATATTGAAGATGTATTTCATAAAAAGCAGTGTATTTATATGCTTATTTATTTTAATATTATGTGAACCAATAATTGCAGTAAGTATATCAATCATACTTTACATATAACCACTTATTAATATGTATTAAATTTTTAGAAAGAAAGAGAAATTACTGTTGAAAATGTTGAAATTGAGCATATAGATAAAGCATTTGCCGATTTCAACTATACTTTAGGCGATAAAACTATAACTGTCTACTTGAATCTGTTTAAAAGTGGAATTGAAAAGTATTTAGATGTAAGTATACATACTTATATTTACTCTATGTTGCACAGGCATAAATAAATATTACATTATGCGTTGAAATGTTACAGATTAATATTCAAATATATAATTTTGAAGAAAATGAATATCGTTTAAGACCATTGAATATATCTAGAAATATTTGTCCGTTCCTAAACTTGGAATGGAATTATTTGAAAGATACTTTTAGCGAAACTGATCACATTGTCAGATCTTGTCCTATAGAGAAGGTTTGTATTGTACATTAATAGTTACATTTTAGCATCTTTTAAACTAGAAACAATATTTTATGTGTTCATAAGCATGAATATATTTCATTTCAAAGTAAATTCACTTTAGAATTACTAAATATTTTCACTGCTCTTGCAAGTCATATAATTTAAAAAATTTTTTCTGATCGGATCAATGATAAAATCATATTACGTTTAAGCTATTTATAAATATACTTGTCAATCTGTGTCAAAAATAATTATATATAAAAACTAATTTAGGTTTGTAAATCAAATGTTGACAATGCATCCAGAATAATTAATTGTTGATGTGTTATTTCAGGGATTGTATTATGTTAAAGAATACAAAGTGAATCCTGTTAATTTACCTCATGTACCATGGGAAAAGGTAATGGTACATATTAAATTTACATACAAAGATACGTTGATTGGTTCTGTAAAATGTTATGCAAAAATCGAGCATCACGAGAATATTCCAACAGCGGCTGCTGCAACTCGCAAATCCTTGTTCTTAAATAAGATATATAGCATGTGGGGAAATTAAACTATATTTATGCAGTGTTACACAAATATCTATTATATATGTATACTAATTTAACATGCAATATACATTAAACTTTCTTCTTGAACGTTAAAAGTATTTTTACTTTACAACAAAATGTCACATTGTATATAAAGTTGTGATCGTGCAATCACATTATGAACTAAATTACACAAATTTACAGAAAAATAAAAGAATATTATGAATAAGAGTCAATTTCAGACAAAACTAGAATATTCATCACTTATAATGATTATTA
>JAGJTL010005947.1:640152-650900 GCA_022063505.1 Calosoma granatense | reverse complement strand
ACAAGATGATATTATTATTTGTTTAAATTTCTATGTTTTTCATAAGCATTATTGTCATATTTTTATATATAAACTATTGCTGTTAAGGATAATACAATTATTAATACATATAAATCTTGAATTCATCTCCAAAATGTAATATCTCGTTACAAACATTCGTTAATTTTAGTGGAAAAGAAAATTTATAACAAATTTGGTTTATCAAATAATAAATTTGCGCTTGGCAATGGTTTCAATCTGTAGCGGTAGTGAAGATAGAATATGTATGATGTAAAATATTTCATCCAGCTTGAAATATTGTGACTGGGAATAATTGCGGATGCGCGTATATATATATATATATAGCCGGTGAATGCTGGTGTACATTTAGCATCTGAGTACGGTCCTGGAGTGACGTTCTTGAACATTCATTCCACGGTGAACGCGTTCATATTATTTAGGTAGTAGACAAGAAAGGTAATTTCCGCGGTAGCTGATTTAAAAGAATAATGTGATGAAAATGATTTGGAACCGCGAGGAATGACAAAGAAGCGCTCGGAGACATAGTACTGAACGAAGATTTGAGAGGAATTGTAAATGTCGTCAGCGAGTTTTAATAATCTTCTCCTTACAACGCAACGCAACCACCAACCAACCGTAGTCCATCCCTCGCCCCCACTCCACCACCCACCAACTCTTGTGCTGTTATTCGTTGTCTTGCAATACGCTTACACGGGTACTTTTATCTAAATTAATGGGGCGCGTTTCGAAGCGAAGCTGTTTATATTATTAAAATTGTAATTACTATCTCTATATCATTAACGGTATCACATTTTCATATCTACTTTCTCATAGCACGATGGTTTTATAGTGAGTACATCTCCGTTATACATTATGCAGTTTTTGATTTACCAGATGACTTTAATTGCGACACGGAAATGGAATAATTTGATATCTTAGCAGCGGTAATCTGATTTGATCTCGTGGTACTGTGCGTTATTACATTTTCTATTTATCATTTGCATTGCAGCAGGAAGCTAAATGCCTGTAAATTGGTTTACGGAAAATTCTTCGTATTATAAATGTGATTTTCATTCATAATTTCAAAGGAAATGAGAAAAATTAAGTGTATTTCGTTTCAAATGCAATTTTTATAATTTATAGTGGCAGAAACTAAATTTAGTTTATTACAATGAACAATTGTATAATATACTGAATGAAATAATTATCCCGTCACTATATATTTCAGAATCTAGATATCAGGAATAATATGATTTTTAATCTGTTTGATCATAATATTAATATATTATCTAATAATAATCATTTTATTTTACAGATTCACAATATACGCAAATCAGCAACTGGTAAGTGTAATATAAATTAGCTAATTAACGTAATATATGTATAGAATATTCCCAAAACATTATTTTTTGCGTATAGTAAAAAATGTTTATATTGTTTGGTAACAAGAAAAGAAAACTTTAGTTAAAAAAAGTTTTAAATTTGTATGAAACTTTTAGCAAAAGAATGTAAAAAAGTTGCAGTATAACTTTGAAATGGATCTGACAGATTGCCTAAAATTGGGTCAAATTATTATTTAATAATGTGTAAAAATCAATTTTGATATTATGATATACATAAAAAACTAATAAAATATGTTTTTCCTTAAATATACCTATAAGAATCATCAAATAATCAATTTTTAAAATATAATAATATTGTGATACATATTTTACAAACGGCATCTTGCATATTTATTGTATTGAATTTGTTTTGTATGAATTGTTCTCATATTTTGTTCAGAAACAATGCTTTAACATTAACATATCTATATAACCACAAGCACTCATGTAGTTGATTACCTGTTTGTTTGATATTCAAATATGGCTTTGTGTCTGAGAACAATTTGCAACGACATTTAATATTTACAGTAAATGAAGTTCAGAGAAATGTTTCAGCTTTATTGTTATAAGTGGAATGTCTACTATAGTCCTTTACGCAAACTCACTGGCCCATGAATAAATACTTACGTTGTTCTTTTACATACGCAGATTAAATAAATACCTGTAAATCTTGCGGAATATATGATACATTCATTAAAGTATTTATTTCATAAGTTGCATTGGAAAATTAACTGTTGTTGAAATAAATTAGATATGATTTAAATTCACAATGAATGGAATCGTAGTGTATATTTTCGGAATCTTTCTAGTATATTTCTTCTCTCTATTATAATGCTAATACTAGGTTCACTTCCTGACTATGTGGAAAGAATAAAACAATTCTTTGTTAGCAGTCGTAGTTGTCGAGTGAGTTTCACAGTTTCACAGCACGTGATTTTTCTCCAAGTGAGCAATTTACGACAGCAATAATAATAAAAATAAAACATTCCGCTGAGAGTGAAACAGGAACCAGAACTCAGAGCGCCATTTTAAAATAACATATATGAAAATTTACGATCAGAATTGTAGCGGTGTATTGAAAACTTTCCAATTTCTCTTCTATAACCGGTGAAAGAGGGAAAGCTTTTTAGTTTCAGTCGTCAGGCTGTGTGAAAGAGTGGTATGAAAATTACCATCTGATATTGTACATTTCAGCCACATTGAAGGAGGTAAGGATGTAATCCTATCCCGGCTACTTTTACATATTTCAACACTGAATTCCTGTTATAGATTTATACCCTTCCCCTACCTATCAACCTATGTACCTACCTAACGCAAACAACTTCCTTACTGCGAGTTGCAAATACTGAAACTTGTCGATACAGGTTCTTGATTTTTCCCTTAACAAGCGACTCATGCTTGTAAATATGATGCGCGTGCTCGCGATGCACTTTCACATCGATTTGCAACTCTTCGTATCTTGAGTTCTGACTTTGATAGAATTTACAAGATGACAGACCTCGTGTCAAAACCGGAAATCGCAAAGATGTAACTGTTTAAATGAATACTGTCAGCAAGTTTCCTGCCATGTACACATAAATGGAACAGTTTCCAAGAATGTTTTCTATTTGTGTTTAAACTGCTATAATTCACACTTCCATGTTTCAAATAATCGTACACGTATGTACACAGAAAAAAGTTTTATTTTTATGTTGTCGAAGGTTCTGGCTCTTTGGAAACTTTTGATTTTTTAAATAATGAATTCGTCTTGTGTCATTTGTCGTTTTCTTATTTCTCATTAAGCAATTATTAGTATCAAGAAATCGCATCGAAAACGTCTCGTCTTGTTTTTGTACATCTTTCAAAATCTGAATCATTCGCTACAAATTGATTAATGATTTCTGGTATCATCATCAAACTTTTATTAAGGAAATCTATAGCAAGTTATTTGGGTTCTTCATTTTCAGAATCACTATTTTCAGGTTCGAGTAGCTCGCGTTTTATCGAATCAACGTTAATCAGAGTAACGTTAAACGGAATCCTACTATACGACTTGCTTGAACAATATGTATATTAATTCTTATAATTGATTTTACTCTATACATGTTGCAGATTATTTCCCGTAAACAAATTTGCCATATCTAAATTACTATGAACTTTGAAATTATAAATATGTTTCTATTTTTTTCTTATTACATTTATCTTTTACTTTAAAATAAATATAACATTTATCTTATCCTAAAACAAAATTTATAATTAAACTGAATTTGATTTCTTAATTTATTTAACATTGTGCAGACAATTAAAACAACTTTTTATTTTAGATTTTATTTATCGTTTTTGACAATAATTTACACATTTTCTTGTATTTTTTACTGTTTGGAGATATAAAAGAGAAGGTAAACAGTAATGAAATTATTGCGATCTAAAACTATTAGGATATTTTGTTAATTGTAACAAACATACAGTTAATACCGAATTACTGGCAAAGTTAATACCTCTAGTGTTTTTATTATCTGTAAAGGGTAAAAAAAAAATATTGTTGTGTTGACATGAGTATTTATCATTAAAAAAACTGTAAAATGCTATATTTAGTTGTTGTTTTTTGCAACACCTTGTATACAGTATATTTTTTTAAATCGTTGTAATTTCCACTGATATGTAAATATTTCTTGGAATATATGATTGACTTTTGGCCGCTGATAAGTGTACAATAATATGACCTGATAATTGTCAGTCTGCGAATACCAGTGGCCAGTGTTACACAGACACCAGCCATCATGGCGAGCACAAACAAGTTGTGTTGCACATGTTTGTTATTGTACATAAGTCACATAGTGCACAGTGTTTCAGTTAGGGGCTCACTGAGTACCCGTTTCCATAGTGATAAAAATGAAGTGTACGTGTCAGACAACATAGATATGAACAAATTAAATAATAAACCCGGAAATGTGTTGACTTTACACCAGCTAATGGATCAGCGTGAACTTCCTACCTTAACTCTGTCAAACAGTAGACGTCTGGTGAAATAAAAAATAGAAAATATTTCTCTGCGAACTATACCCGTGTTTATAAATGTGTTCTCCATGGATTCTATCGATATTGCGGGAAATAAAATCAAAACATTGCCTACGAATGGATTCAATGTTCCAAACCCGGAATTCATGCATTTAACGAACAACGAAATAGAAACTATAGAGAATGGAGCATTTAACCCTGGCCTAGTTATGCTAGAACTGCGTTGTAATAAACTGCGTCGATTCTCACACACCTGGTTTCAGAATCCTAAGAAAATCGCCACACTAATTCTCGCTGGCAATAACATTCAGCATTTACAACAGCGCGCATTTGATCATATGACAGGATTACGTGATTTGTTGTTATGGCACAATGGCATAACTAGAATTGACAGTGCAGCTTTCGGTCCTGGGCTTGAGCATTTGGGCCTCAATTTTAATAATATTTCTCGATTATCGTCCAACATGTTTTCAAGAGGTAAAGCGGCCCTTGAACGGTTGTATGTAGATTACAATCAACTGAATTATTTATCTCCGGAATTGTTGCAAAGTTTTAACCTAAAATATATTTCCATCGATGGTAATCCATGGCAATGTCCATGTTTGCGAATGATTGAAAAGTGGATCCGGGAGAATAATGTAACGCGAAGATATGTGGAAGCTTCTACAGATGAACCAGTATGTGTAGTGGGTCTTAGTTCTAGTGATGTATGTTTGCCACAAGTGAGTAGTGAATTACAACAGTTATATGCGTCGAGTTTGTCACCTCTGTATGACTGCTATGCGACATCGTGCGGAATATGCGACAGCTATTATCGGACATATAAGACAATTGAATGACACCAAAGTTTACTTTACTTGCTAGTGCAAGACATGTTGGTCTCTGGAATGACATCTTTATAAAAATTACAGTTTAACAAGCAGTTTTAAATGCAATTTAAATAATATAGTTTCTGTCTTCTGAAAAAATTCCAATAGTGAATTTTAGTATTATGGCGTAAATTTCAAACTTAAATGTACATATTTATTGAATTGGATTTATGTTAAACTATTAAGAATAATTTTACTTCTATACATCGTTTAATGAACTTGTTTTATGTTGTGCTAGATGGATTTTATACGAATATTGTTTTCCCAGTTATTAATTAAAACATTTCTTTTGTGGTTTAATATTTATTTGTAACCTGTATGACATTTGTGTTGATATGTTTAATTACTCGATACGATGTATGTTGCAATACGAATTGTATGATTATATGTATGTCTTATCTGTTAAATGAATGTAAAATATTGGTATTTTATAATAGTTAGATTTTATACATACATACATAACGTCACGCCGTTCCCATTACTGGGGTAGCAGACCCTTTATTTTTTATTTTCATTCGCCACATACTATCTACATAAAACATTTATACATAAAGAATTACTATGCATGTTCTATAATTAACTAAGTTTCATACTTCGTCCAAAAAATTAACATTTTAATGAGAGGATAAAATAGTTTTAGTAATAATATTGAAATTTGAAATAAATTTAATAGAACGTACGTATATGTGCCAGGGGCACACGTACGTACATGTATATTTGGTAAAAATCAATATCAGTTTACTCGAAAACGTTATTAATTCAATTATTTTATATGCGTATAAAATTATTTAAAAATTAAAAAAACGTGTACATTTTCACTAAAAATGGTAGAATATCAAGAATTTAATGAATTCATATAACCTGCTATTCAAAAACAGACATGGAAAATTATTGTACAATTTGAAAATAAAATTTTTAATATTGAATACGACAGGAAAATTTTGCAAGTGTTGGCTGCAGGGGGGGATTCAGAAATTTTGAGGAGCAAAGAAGTGGGGGTAAAAGTTTTTTCACGCCTTTCTTATACCTCTTTGGTGCCCCTGACGAGAGCCCCTCTTAAACCGATTGACACCGGGCAACTAAGGTATAGTGAGACGTATTTATTTTAATTTACTTTTTATTTATCAGGAATCCTTATTAAGAATTATATACTAGATAATCCATTTTCGCATAAAATAATCAAAATGATGTAATCTCTATTTTGGTAATCATACATAACCAATCACTATTGTACTATGTACTATCTGTAATCTGTATTGTATAACTAATCCTAGCTCTATGCAGGTTCCTATACAAGTTCTTCCCTGACCATTACCTAACAATTCTCGTACGCTAGTTTATGCGACAGTAGAGCAACGTTACACGTAGTACCGTACTATTTGCATTCAATTAAAGAGATAAATCAAAACGCCTGGCCTAAATACTTGATACTGAACGGAGGTTGCGTACCGATATGAATAAATCATAAAGTAATCAACGTTACCGATGCAACCAATAGATGTTTTATATTAACTTTGACAATACTTTTATTTGTTCCTCTTTCTGCTGACAGTTATGTACATATTTTGTAAAAAAAATCTTTTACTAATGTCGTATGGGCATGAATGGATAAATCTATTTACAAATAGTTACGGAATATGATAATTCTCTACTCATTCAATATATATTTTACACTAAATATTCATAATTTAATTAAAATACTGGCATATTCTAATGATGGAATTAATTTTATTTTAAAACCTCATTATTTTAGTTACATGAACTAAATATAAATAGATTTCTATAGTGATGATAGAATTTGTATGAGTTTGACATTCTCAGTATGTTTCAAAATAATTGCACATGACCCCTGAAGACCCTCAAAGCAAGCTATTTCTTAAGCGAATTACAGGGGTAAAAGTATTGGGCCGTATTTACAATTTTTACATTTGCAATATTAGGACTGTTTATTGTAAATATATTGCTAATCGCTACATTATTTCTTAAAATGTTGGTAATAATGATGCACAAGTAGCAAATGACCCCGCTCTGATAGATTTGTCTACTTATTATGAAGCCAGGTCATTGCGCAATTATTTTGAAACTTACTATACTATCAAGTATAGTACGTTTTGCAGGGCCTGTGAGGATATATAATATATATATATGTTCGTCAACTAATACATTGAGAATTTATAATCATTATTAGTTGGGCGATAGATTAGATGTTTAAAAGTGGTTAAAATATAGTTAAGATGGTATATTAATAATTCAGCTTTTAAATCTATTAGCTTAAACCGCCACGTACGGTGCATTACCATTAATTGGTAATTTAACAGTGTGCAGCAGCAATTAATTATAAATTAACGTCTAATTAATAACTTATTTGAGCGAGTGGAGTGACGCGAGGCACTGGAGCAGGTGTGTGAGTGCATGAAGTGCTACTGAAATTCAATTGGTTCCGTTGCACATATGCCAAGAATTCTCTACAACAACCGGCTAGGTCACTTAATAGGATTAAAGTGGCTTCGACCAGTCGACCAGAGACAGATACACACACTCACACACACATACATACATACATAGGGTATTAACATTCTAAGCACCTGAGCTAGAATTTCTTCACTATGTTACATTCTACTAGCACAATGCACACATGCTAAAACTGAAGACATCACCAAGGATAATGAACATTTTATATTCTTTATATAAACTGTACTGGGAATAATTTATTTATTCATTAGAAGAGTTTAAATATTGTAAAGAAAAAAATACTTTAGCACTCAAGGATAAAATATTATGATACATTCCTTTTATAACGTCCGTCATATACGAAGAAATATGAAAAATATTGGCACAAAAATTATGCGACTAATAGTGATGATATTTATGTAAAGTCTTGTTATTTTTATGTCACATTTCTTATATTTCATCCATGTATCTTGTAGTTATATGTCAGTTAACTACAGATATTGTATCATTAATATTATATCTCAATTTCTCTAACTGCTTCCTTCATGGTGCATGTTAGCTGTTCCGTTAAAACGCTAATATGACATCTCTTAATCTTGCATGTAATGTAAATATTTCAGTGGCGCACCTAACAGCGGTTCTCTAAGCAGGACATGTACGTGTGACAGAGACAGAAACACATTCAATTTCTTCATTATTAAGTGAACAGACATTCAGGTCCCATCCGTACGTACGTGCATATCTACATACATGTGCATTCCATTTGCACAAAACGTCACTTGATCTCTCTCCCAGTGCAGACCTGCTGGAATTATAATAGGAAACACGAATCCGGAAGCACAATTTTACCCGGTAAATAGGATGTCCTGTAGCCTTCAAAAAAAGTTATACCATCGTACAGTTGTTCTAATGGACCATGTATGTTTTTTTTAGTTTGTTCTTTTGCCAACAGAGAACTTCGTTGGTTTTTAATTAGTTGGTTTATTAACTATGTAACTATGTAAGTTCAGTGTTACGTATAATTATAGATGTACTTTGTTTCTGTACGGTTCGAATGTTCAGTTACTATGTAATGTGTTTTTATATTTGCATCTGCTATTAGAAATGTTTAATGAAATATGTATGTACAATAGTTATACGTGTTTCTGAAATATTACAGATATATTCTAATGTTATATAAGCACTGATGAAATTTACAGAGGAAGGAGGCATCAAATAATTACTTGTTTCCAACAATTCTAATTTTATCAAAAGTAAAAAATCTGGTGTGTTTACCACACGACTTTCTTATACAAATGTATATAAAACTCAGTTTAAGTGCTATGAAATGTTCAATTGACATATATTTGACATTTGAAAACAGTATTTTATTTCATATTTTGTTTTCAAAGTTTTTATGACACATTTAATATTTTCCGTGAACATATAAATGTCTATAACTCAAAACTGAATAGATATATAAGAAAAATATTTAAAATGTTTCCCTCAAAATATTATTTTCTATAAAATCAGCAAATTTCCTCTTCTGGTATTGAAATTACAGCTCAAATCTAATCAGCTCTTCGTCTATTCAATAAACTTTTAAATATGAAATTCCATTACTCCATCTGAGATATTGAACATACGGTCATACATACATACACACACATACACACACAAATCATTGATAAAATAGTCAAAACGTATTCAGGGGACCTCAAAACGTGTATTTCTATTAAAATCTCGCAATCGATTTTTTCATTATTCCAATACTTTCTTATACTGCATATAAGAGTATAAAAAACGTTAAGATAAGAGAAAATATTTTTAATGAAAATTAGTGTGTAACATATACTTGAATTTAATATACGTCTAGTACAGAATGAATATTTCGTTGACGCAACCCGCGTTACACACCGTGCAATGCGGGTAGTATGTCTGCATATTCTATTCTTCGAGGTCATTGCTCCTGCTCTTCTATAATAGAACAAAATCTTGTGTGGTCACCACACAACTTTCTTATACACATGTATCAAAACTTAATGCTATGAAATTTTCAATTGACACATATCTGACATTTCAAATGAGTATGTCAGTTCATATTTTATTTATAAAGCATATTATTTTCAGTACTATACATGAACATATAAATAGCTATAACTCAAAACTGAATACATATAAAAGAAAAATGTACAGAATATTTTTTCTTTAAAATATTATCTTCTTCAATTTTTATTTGAAATTTTTTTTATATTTCTTATTTTTAAAAAACAATTCGAATTTTATAATTTCATGTTCAGAAGACTTTTTTTCGTGTCTGTATGCAAGACATATTTTAAAACCATGCAATTAATAAAATAAATAAAATTAAAAGGATTAGATACATTGTGATAGTAAAAAATTAGATTTTGATAATAAATAATTAGCAACAGCAATTTAAAATTCATTCTTATATTCTATGTGTGACATATGTTTGTAAATACATACATACTCTTGAAATGACAGATAAATAATTTTATATTTAACATATACATATATGTACATAAAACACAGTTTTCTGCAGGGATCAGAATTTGATCAAATTTAAATAAAATGAAACCTTGATCTACTTACAGTGTTTAAAAAAATATCTGAATTTGAATTGTGCTTTTTTAGCTTTAGACATTCTTTATAAAACTTCAGATGTTTTCGCGTTCACGCATTTCGTTCAAAGGTGAAAAAGGGAACGAAATCCTCTTAAAATCAGTAACGAAATTCGCTAATCCATTTAACACGTCGTACTGTGAACACGCTGATCCCTTACAGACTAAGGTGTGTGTGAGCGTTTGTGTGTGTGTATACGTGCGTGAAAATACCATGGATTATATCTAATGTATGCTTGCAGATGTGTAAGCATGTTTCAACTAATTGCAGGACGCCATACGAACGTATGAAGACATTCAAATACTTTTTTCCTCGGGATTACAAGAATAAATCTTAGGTATTTTGTCACGAAAGCACTGTTGGATTTCTGTATTCTGTGCAAACATCTAAATTGGATTAACGTTGACGTCATACGTTCAACAAAATA
>JAGJTL010005947.1:623073-633876 GCA_022063505.1 Calosoma granatense | reverse complement strand
CAAGTTATAACTTGTTCACAATCTCGACACTAACAGGGAAAAAATGAGAATAAATATTTAAAAAATAGATATCTTTATTAACTTACAGACAATACAAAATGTTAAGTCTAAAATGTATAATAAACTAAAAGTGAATTGAGAAACTTATTAATGAAGCATCAAAACTATCAAATTGAGAATCAGTCTGTAGGCAATGTAATGCAAGTTTTCACTGGTTATTTATTTATTCAACACTTTATCTACAAATAAACTATGTGGGCTTTTTAATTAATTAAAGTGAGAAATTACAAATTTAATTCGGAAAGTAACATTAACGATAAATAATTCATTATATTAAATTGTATTACCAAAGCATTGCTTCTAACTCAAGCAGATAAATAAAATGTGTATATATCACACCAGTTTTATCTATTAATATTTAGTCAAAAATATCTGAAGGATTTTTACAATAAATGACAGTGATTTGAGTAGATCTTCCAAACATATATATCATTTGTCTATTTATAAAATGTCATTATCATTTACTCTATATTATTCTGATATCGTAACTAACAGCCATAACTGACAACAGTATGACAGCATTCATTTCAATTTACTCATTACAGCTATGTTCACATATACTCTCCGATATTGTACATTTTATATCACTTCTGTCGAATGTATGAGTCTATTCAGACCATACATTTTCTACTCGGATTATTTATTGAAATGACACTCGTTCAATATTCACGTTCTAATTAATATTTCAAACATGCTTATACTACAGGGCCGACCGGGATGGAATGTTTAAATTATGTAAACGTCTCGTCGTGGAGATTTCAAAATTGACAGTAATTTTATTATATTTTTTTCTTGCATGCTTGCTTGTTGATGGAAATTTGCTCAATGTGTCGTGGTAGGCAACATGTCGAAGTATTTAACGACGTTAAGAACCATTGTGTGAGTTGAATACAGAATAGCAGGCAGGAAGGAACTTGGCAACGCCTGTGCCATAATCACTTCCTCAACAGTAAAATCAGACCGTAAACGTTTTGTATTTCGCCATATCGATTTCACAAGGTTTTCCCCGAGTTTGTGATTTATATTCGTAGGACAGACATCCGTACACATTTTTAGTAGCTTCTTAAAAACCTACCGATACGACCCTTTTCTAAAAGGGATGATTATAATTTCATCTTACAAACCTTACCATTTTTGCCAGAATTCTTCTTACTGTTTCAAAAATACAAACATCTACTTAAGAGAACATATACTGAAAGTTTCATATTATCATTTATTCATATCGTTCTGTTTATTTACATTTCTTGTCATATATTATTGACATGTATTTGGAGATCTGTAAGAGGAAATTGATACTTTCGTCAAGGAGATGCCAGAAAAAAAATTATGATATTGAAAAAAGATATTATACTCCATATAGAAAAATGTAGATAAACTCAAACAATAAACCTCTTATGAATCATATATTTTTGTGTATTTTAGCGCTGTCCTCCAAACATCATATATGTTATTAAATTTCCAATAACAGTACTTCAATATTGAACAGTACGAACACTAAAAAATAGAAATTTTACATTTTTGTGTGTGTGATTTTACTATCTTAAAGAATTAGTTATTAATACTTAATTATAATCTAAAATATAAGATAATTTACATTTAATTCATGCGAGATAATACGATGAAGTTTTCAAGTAAAATGTGTCAAATTATAAAATGTAGTCTGTCCCCTGACGAAACAGATGAACAGCGAAAAGAAAAGTAGGGAAGTAAAGAACGGAGAAATGAGTGGGGGGGGGAGAGGTACTTTTTACACGTTAATGTCATGGCAACGATTACTTGTGAACTCTTGACGGAGACGAAAGAGGAAATGAAGCAGTCGGGAAACGCCATTAACATAAATTTAACTACGCAGCCTAACATTTTTATGCGTTTTCTTTATTTCATATTCCCCGGTCTATCACCACCATCTTATCCATCGCTAGGCGGTGGGGATGGTTTACAATGCAGAAACTTTCAATCAGCGGTACTAGAAAGAAAGTTTATTATCGAAATACCGGAAGTTGTTAATGATTCTAGCTTGGTGGAATATTGTGACGTGACAAATTACTGTTTTAACTGTTGTGAGTACCTTTACCTTAAAATACAAAGATATATCTAGTGATTTGTGACAAGTGACACATGGCAATATAGTAGGGATGGTTAGGAACAAATGAGATTATGTATTTTGTCAGGTTGGGAACCAATGAAGCGGTTCGGATAGGAACAACTGCGACAACGACAAAGTAGTGGGAGGTGTTTGGGAACAACTGAGAAAATGTATTCAAGTTGGAACAAGTGAGACTCGGAACAATGAGAATGGGAACTACTGAGACGCTTCGACTTGTATGTCATATAAGTACCAAGGATTATTCATGGCAACCATAGTAATTTTATAAATATGTTTTTTTTTAAATTTGTTTTTAATATTAATACTGTTTCACGTCACTTTTTTTCTAATTTACTTGTATAAATATAAACCTGAAGAATTTTATAACCACAATATTACGCGGTTTGGATTGGTTTTTGGAATATACTAACGACAAATTTCCCTCTATTATTTTTAATTCATTAATTTCTGTTAAATACAAAAATAAATAATATTGTATTTTGGTAGTTTTGAAATGAACACAAACATATGTTTTGTACAATACTGTATACAAAATTTATATTTAGATATTCAATTACCAAATAAAATTACATTATTTTTTTTTACATTTGATATCAATCAAATTGTGCTGGTTTATTATTTTCATAAATATCATGAAAAAATATGCCATTAGTGTACGTTAATTTTTTTACAGCAGTAACTGGTATCCACTTTTTCATTACTAATAATCAATATGATAAAATTATTTTCGTTACAGAGATACATAAAATTAATATAATAAACTTCAATGAACACAGTAATTTATGCTTACTTAAATTGTGTTCTATATTTTTTGTGCCAGTATAATTTTGATATTGATATATTTTTATTAAGCTAAGAATATCCATATTTAAACCTAGAAATATTTCTAAAAATGTATTAAATAAAATGTAAAGTAATTTTAGCTATATACTGTATCCGTATGTAAACTTCGAAAACTGAATATTTTTGTTATCAAAATCAATTTATTAAATATGTTGAATATCACTGGAATAAAAGCTTGCGTTTTTTCTGAACAAAAAGAACGGAATAAAATTGAATGTTTCTTTGTGTCTGTGCGATCAGGCGTATATTGACGTGTGTATGTATGCGTACCATTTCATGTATGTGTGTTTACATGGTTCTACACTTGTATATACATATGTTAGTGTGTGCGTGTGTGTGTATGTGTGAAAGAGCGAATGGATACTCGTATTAAAGAGAATGAATTCCTCTTGATATTTCCGTGTATTTATCTCTTTTAAGTAACAATAAATCACCTGAACATTGCGGTTTCTCCTGTTTTTCAAAATAAAAGTCTTTCCATTTCATTTTACCGCGGGTGAAAACAAGCTTTCACGTTATTGTTATGTTCACAACTAACTATAGTTCCATTTCGTTCTTCTGTTTGTATTTTAAGTTTTCCTTTTTTTTTCTACACTTGATAAGGAAAATACTTCTGTTTTAAATAAAAATTTCAACGCGAATTTGTCTTGTAAGACATTCGTAGAATTAACGTTCATTTGTTAGTAATTTATTAATTTAATTAAAAGAACAAGAACTGCAGAATAAAGAGGAATTACAGTTTTTTTCTAACAATAATTTTAGACAGAAAAACAATTGTGAAAATTAGTTCTTTTAGTTGCAAATTAAAGTTTCGAAGCAGTGATATTTCTGTAGATTCAAACATGTAAATAGTATATGAACAGTAATATATTTTACATTTACTGCTACTATTTAAATGTACGAACCGTTACTAAATAATTATTACCAAGTGTAACAACGCTGAAAGTTATCAACATTTGAAAACCCTTAGTGCCAATATGCCTTGTATATTACCACGGAAACACGCAACCAAACCCACGGCAAGCTGGCCTGTTATGTGATAGTTTATAACCGACGCAACCACTAGCGGTTCACATCTCAGTACAAACTGCAGATGCTGTACATGAACCGAGTTCGAAACTTCTCACCAAGGCGTGTTACATGCTGTAATCAGTTACCCTGTACGGGCCCCCGCGGCTTATCCACAACTTCCATTCTAACCGATCATTCAACCGTTGCTTTGTTCATTCGATCAGGCTGGTAACACATGTGCAACATTCATACGTACACACTGGTATCACTGTTCAAACCGAGTGAATCTTTAGTATAGAATGTTTCAAAATAATTTCACATGACTCCTGAAGCGGATTACAGAGGTAAAAGTATTGGGCCATATTTACAAGTTTTCATTTTTCAATATCGAAATGTTTGTTGTATATATACCGCTAATCGCTACACGCTTCTTTAAATTTTGGCAATACCACCTTGATGTACAAGTAGCAAAACATCCCGTTGTGATGGATTTGCCCACTCATTACGAAGCCAAGTCAATGTGCAATTATTCTGAAACACATTTAATTAAATTATTCAATATTTATCTACATTTCAGTGAAAATGCATTATAAATATGCAATATTATTGTACAAAATTTTTAGAGGATTTGAATCCAAAAGTTTTATAGTCGCAATGTAACATTTAATACGAGTATATTTTAAACAAACTATATAAATATTTTCAAAATGAATTCATTATTAATGCCTGCGTAATTATCGTATTCAGTTCCATGTGTGTGGCGATAATTTAAAAATATTCCGTTTTTGGAGTTTCATTCAAGTTTCAGATAAGATAAAAAGCTGTTTAGAACCGCTAAGATTTGTGCTTATTTTGTGATTTGATTTCGGGAGATGTTTCTAGTTTTTTTTTGTCAATTCCTCTCCTCCAAGCCAAGTATCATTGACAGGCAATCATTGGTGCGGCCTCTTGGCTGTCAAGTTGTTGGAAAGCTAGGCGCGTTGTCAACACTGGCTGCAGTATAAAATATAAATGATAACTGTCAGAAATATATGACGCCAACGTTCACATTTATACAATGATGCGTCCCCTGCCAGATGTAATCGTAATTTCCTCTTCACACCTTCCTACATTTCTTCTTTTATATATCTTGACTTTTTCTATTTCACGCACGGGACAAAAATATTGCATGAAGTTCTTACTTTCTCGTGCAGATCTATGCAAGCAACTAAAATAGTCGCGAAAAATATTCAAAAAATTGTAAAATCATAACAACGGTCTATTAAAAATTCCCGATACCTGCACACACGCACATATTGACTGGGAAAAACTTTACAGTGTATGTGATTGTAATTTACATCCTTTAATTGAATTAAATTTGTGGTAAATACATTAAATAGTGTTTAGTGTATAATTGCGTATTGGGTATTGTCGGCTAGTATGTTAACTACAAAGGACAAATTCATTCTGACAGCTGTCAATTGCCATTAATGTATGACTTCGTGTCAATTTAATGCACTGTACTATTGTAAAATTCACTTTGAAAATTAAATGTAGTAAATAAATGTGTATAGAATTAGGTAGAATAATTTGGTAATATGTAGTTGTTGGTTTTAGCGTGTAAATTATTCTACGTTGCTATGTGATGTTTTACTCATTAACTTTCGAATAAATTATTTATTGTTTTTAATATTATGCTATACGAAATTCCAAAGTAATATTTTAATACACATATAGTGCTATATTCAAGAGATCTTCCTTAAATAAAAATATATACACATAAAACAATTGTGTTTGTTATCTATTAATGCTGCAGTGTGTCTTAGAATATTCAACAATTATTCTACATGACCTAATAAATATACAGCAATAATTATATTACGGGAACTTCACAGTTGTACAGTAAACAGCATATAGCAAATATTGATTCATTATTTGCCCTACTAACACAATCCCCTAATGATATACATTTATCCGACACAATAATTCCAAATTTCTGTAACACTTTCATACGCACGATCAATGAATCCGGTGATGGAATTTCATAGAGCAGGGTCAAATCAGAACCGCGTAACGTTAAAATGGAATGCGGGGTATCAGGTGATGGTTTCGGTGTTTTTCGAACCGTCGGTATGTACATATGACACATGTACACGCATTATACCACCATCATCATCCACACTGCCGGCATATGATGACGAGCGGGGTCGGGAGGGGCGGGGGTGAGCGTTGTGCGACATTGGTGCGGCTCTCTCGCACGGGAAATATGTGGTGTGGGATTATGGGTAATGACCAAACGCATCAGCTTATATTGAACAGGAATTCCTAGAATGATTTCATGGAATCCCGCAAGATAATTTTGTCATAAACTAAACAAACATTGTTTTATTGCATTGTGATTAACTCGTGCCGAACAAAATTTACGGTTTTAATTGCAAAAGTTTTTTATTGGTAACTTTAACTAACCTCGAAATCATCAATTTTATCATATTTCGAATGTTTCATGTATACCAGCAGTAATTCTGCATTTGTGTCACATTGCAAATATTTGGTTGAAAAACAGACAGCATTTGGTAACATTTTGATTTACTATATTGTGTACAAATATTTGCGGACTAGCCAACTAATTGTTAATTAAATAGAAAAAATATAAAAGATTTTATAACTGATAAAAAATATGAAAAAATCCATACCTTAATTAACATCATAGTACTGTTAAGTGTGTATATTTTTCATCTTAAATAAAATTCTTTAAGCTTTTATTTTTCATAATACATACAAACAAAAAATAGTAAAAAATTGCCTGTGTACTTGATTTATACATGAATACTTTATATAAAGAACTATGTAGTTAATTTCTGAAACAGAATTAATAGATTACCGTAACGAACACGGAGTGTTAAACAAATTAAAACATTAATGAGCACTCTTACCACTAAATTCCACGGTTCGACGTTAATGTCCGGTTTTGGCGCGCGCTTGAGAGGAACAGAATAGAGAGAAGAGAAAGAGAGAGAGAGAGAGAGAGGAAGTGGAGGAAATGAATGAGAGATGCACATAGTGGGATGGTTGTGGCTATTCCTAATTAACGTCACATCGGTTCTAACGGCACAGTGCACAGAAATAATCCAACACAATACAATGAGACCAATTTTCACCCCTCGGCCGGTAATAATGTACGGCTTGGGGTCTTGACTTTCAAATATTTCACAACAAATAAATACGGGCGGATTATTTTCCGGTATAATTTATTTGCAGCACGCATTATATGTTACAAGAGAATTGGTAGGTATTATCGAACGCACAATTAAAGCAGATATATTTTAGCCTATCGTTTAAATAATTTTATTCATACTGTACCAATGCATAGCCTAAGAATACAAAGTATATTTATTAAATATTGTGCAACATTCTTTGTTGTATAAGTATACTGAAAGTTTAAATTTCATGAGAATTTTCAAATGTGTCCAATCGATTGGAAAGTATTTAGGTTTAAAAATCGAAATACTTATTGGTATATCACATAGAGATGTTACATTACATTTAGTGAAAATAAGAATGATTGAGAAATATAAAATTTCGCATTGTTTTAACTCGTTTTTTCATTATTCATTAATTAAATATGTTTATGCATGATTGCAAGAATGAATAATATAAAAAACAGATATTATTTACTTTGTGTAATATTCTTTTTTTATGAATTTATGATTACATCGTATGCACATTTGAAATAAAATTTTTATTGCAAACTAGTATATATTCATGGTATATGAATACAAATATGTATAAAAATGTATGCTCATATATTTTTATTGGTCTGTATTTTACTATTTATTGCTATTTTTGACATGTTCGGCTGTAAAATTCTATTTAATTAAAGTATATGCATGTTTTTATTTGTATTCATTCTGTAATTAAAAAAAATAACAAAATACAAATACAGTGTATTTTACAGGATGTGCAGATATCTTCTTCAAAAAGTAAATTGTATATTGTGTACTTCAATGATGCCTATTTATTATTTAAGAAAAACAAATACTTTATTTAATTACTAAACTTTTAAAATCGCCGTTTTCCCTGTCGCATTCTATATAAACTGGTAATTTTTTGAAGGGAACTAGTATGTAAACATGAAATATGTAATAATATGAAAATATTGTAACAGTTGGATGCACATTTAAGAGAAATCTAGGCCGAATAAGTTGACGGAAAGTTCATATATTTCTTATAAAACTGTAGCAAGTTTAGTTGAGTCTGCAGTAAAGTTTTATTATCCACATACCTGCCACTTGCCATATTTTGTAGTTTGACAGGTGACAGTCTATAATAGTTAATAGGTAAGGCTAGAACTTTTCCAATTATAAAAGTTTCAAACCACCGGAAGCAATTTTATGCAATTTTTTTCTTTGGGACGGAACTAATCGATACTATAAGTAATAGTTATAACGCGGGTAAACTTCTAAACTTGATATCCGGTTATTCTGATGCTGCTTTTATTATCGATGATCAAATTTGTAGAATTGTATTATCTGAGATATATACATACATAACATCAAGCATTCATTCTGGGGTGATGCATGTTTTATTTTCTCACATTTGCTCGTCACATACTTCTTTTTCTTCACAAATGTCTCTTGTCATATTAATATCCATACACCTTGTTATACATGCTCTCCTATAATTTTTACTTAAAAACTTTTTTAACCAAGTTTCAACTAATTGTATGAATACTTATAATCGTTTCATTACTCAAGCAGTATAAAAGCATATCTTTATGGACCTCTACATGCAACATCTACTATATTTGCCGTATAATTATCAGTATTAATATATTGCTTATAAAATTAAAATAATTACCTCATTTAACTTTATTTTTATAGCAAACATATAATAGCAAAAAAGACATATCTTAGATTTCTCTTCTTAATAATGATTACGGTACTGTGGACACCAATAAATAGAATACATTTATATAAAATATATGTTTATTTTAGAAAATAAAACAGTACAAAATTTCTATACGCAAATGCTCTCGTATATGCGTCAAAATTTGTAAAGGAGTAAATAAAATACACGTTATAATTTCGTCCCGTTTGTAGCAGAAATTGCAAATGAAGCAAGTAATTGCAAAATTGGCACCGCGTGTGTTCTGGATGTTAAACAAAAATTCAAGCTGTAAATTAAATTCCAGAATTCATATTTATTTTGGCCCACTTAAAGTGTGTGTGTTCATTTTTCATTTGATGCGTGGAACACATGTCGTATTTTTGTTGTGTTTTTCGAGAGCACTATTTTTCACAAATACTAAGCGTGTTTTTGAATCAACAAACAAACGCACCGGCACATAACATGGTGTATATATAGGGAACAGCATTTCACTCTTCATATGGACTGTAGTATCATTTTATATCATCACTCTAGCACACTCAGTTGTCAGTATGTGTTTATTTCACAACATTTTATTGAATTAAACTGTTTACATTTTGTATATACATACATTATAAATTACAATATGCATAATATAAGTACAATGCAACTATGTATTATTGTATGATGTACAACCATTATACTTTTTAGAACATCCACATAACATCAGACACGTCAAATACACAATGCCTTATATTTAAAATACTGAACATAGAATCAAGTTTTACTAGTTCAATGATATGAACTATTTAATACTGAATATACAAAACAAACAGTTTAGTTTGAAATGAAGGCAATGATGAAAAAAAGTGCTACTACTTTCATAGTAAACATTTATTAAAAGAACGAACGAATATAAACGCTCACTGTGTCCAAGAATATTACACTTTGTCATTTGCACTATGTAAAGACTTTGCAGTGGCATACGATTACTACTATTAATGAATTCATTATAGAGAAACTAACGCATTGGCAACACTGTAAACTGTGAACGTTTTCCACACGGTGTTGTCATGTTTACATGGAAAAAGCACTATATGCTATAAAATTTATATTCTTAATTTCCTGCAGCTGAAATTATACTGTATATTTCTGACTCTCTGTTACTTGTGAAACTTTATTTCGTATATTGCTCACATAAAACGGTAATAACACTTTAATTTTACTGCGTACCGTATAGAAATTTTAATAAAGTTTTGCATTGTTACTCTGCGTTGCAAGTTTGTGCAGTATTTCACGGTCCTCACCAACGCCACTTTATGTGCCTCTTGTTGTTGACAAGTTTTGGCAACATGGTTGCGCATGCAAATTTCTAATATTTTACAACTGTTTTCCATTAAAACCAAATTGAGATATATCTAATTTTATCACATACATATTAATGTTTTGTAAGCCAGCGCAAATATATGTAGAGTGTTCTCTTTTATTACTAATCTTGATCAATAAAATTCTTCATAAGAATGCCTCGCGTCTATTGAATTTATGTTAAAGTTACATACATGCTTTCGCCAAGTAAAACTTAAGAGAAAGGGGAGTCTGTAATTTGTAATAAGTAGGCAAGTCAAGAGGGAGTTTGCTTGTATTATTTTCCTCAGCAAATATAATGTATACAGAGTATGTTCTGCGCAAATTCACACCCGTGCGTAAATTTGCGGTGGTTTTGAGCGGGTAACCCTATTAAGTGTTTAAATACTGCGGTTACTACTACCCCTCCTAGTCTTACGGTTATAATTTAGATACACGTGTATTGTAATTTTATTCACGTACCAAACGCCTTCTATAACTTATCTACCAAAGATCTGAATTACCAACAGACCTACTTACCCCTCTCTCTTTGTCTCTCTCTCTCTCTCTCTCTCTCTCTCTCTATACATATA
>JAGJTL010005947.1:569580-596401 GCA_022063505.1 Calosoma granatense | reverse complement strand
CATAACACATCATTCATCTAAATATATATGTACTAAAAATGCCGAACAAAAAAGTAATTTTACTAAAACCGTTGGAAGAACCGCCACTGACGCCGCTACTGTCGTTTGTACTCTATACCTCCCATTCCTAACCTGTTTCTTTTTGTTTCTTTGATTCCGTCTGCACATTTCAGGTCGATGTACACACACACATATCTTCCACTATTCTTCCCATATAAGTATAGGGTTTTTGTTTAAGTTTTAAACAGAACGTTATATGCACACATCGAACATACAACACAACGACGAGTACAGGCAGAATTGTCGCAATACACTGCAATGTCTGCAATAAAACGAAGTAAACAAATGAAGTGCTAAGTAAACATTTATGTGTGTGTGTGTGCGATCATACAAAATGCGGCAAACGTGCCTCTTGTATTTTATTCGCGGTCGTCGCGTTCTGCATCCTGAATTTTAGATGCGCGCGAATAGCATTTGTGAAAAGGATGCAACTGTGTATGTGTGTGAGTCGTATAGTCCATTCACTGGGACTCTGTAATCGTCCCATGTGTCTGACTACTTGTTCCACCAACGTCGGCAATGAATACATAGTGCAACGTTATCAACAATGTGTCCATCTAGGTGTATTTGATCAGATATGTTAATCGTTAAACCGAAAATACAATGGATACAGAAAATACAATGGATACATACTATAATATCTGTCAAACAGCATAGAATTTGTCGCTTTTGAATGAAAACTATGCTTTTTAACATTAAAGTTACTGAATAATTATTTACGAATTTATATTCAACGTAAAATATTCAGAATCCGAAAAATACATTCGCTCATGCGACAGTGGCAACAGACTAAATAAAATATATTTTATTGGTATTAATAATATAGTATAAAACACTTTTTAAGACTGGCGTAGTTCTTTATTTTGTTATGACAAGTATAGTCTCACCAAATTTTGTGGAGCATCTCTCTCATTATTAATTAGAAATCAAGTAAATTCACTTATTAATAAAGCAACATAGTAACTAAGAGATAACAAATATATCACTGATGCTGAAATTTATTTAATATGTTTTTTATAACTAAAGTAATGCGTTATCCATTTATAAATAAATCAGTAGAAATAACTTTCCTCTTCTTTTCAAGAAACAAATATAAACAAGCTTAGGTAAAATGACGGGGATTCTGTATATAAAATAAATATCTTCACATTGATATCACGCACTTACAATTCATTCTATTTAAGCTAGGAAATACATATTTAAATCAATTGAATCCCTCAGTATTTGTTTTCGTAAGGAATTTTTGTTGTTCGCAAAGGACTTTTTATCGAGCCTACGAAGAACACGAAAGCGAGGATAAACTGCATCAAAACCGTCACGGATGTGGTTTCTATCAGTACAAAAAAGCTATTCTAATATGAAAAAGATACAAGAACTACATTACGACTTAAAGCGGTAGTACAAAAGCGGAATTGTAGTAATGACAAAAAAATTTACAAGAAACATCGGTATTAATAATGAAGTTTCATAAGAAAGATAGCAAAAGAAGGATTAAAATCATCAAAGAGATTCTTTCAAAACAAGCTTTAGAAAATAAAATTATACTAGTATCCTTTGTCAACGTTTCAAATAATATACTTACCAGTACTGTATTTCATTTTTAAAAAGTGTTAAGAACGTTTTTATTCAAAGATAGATATGTTTCAATTAACAAATTAATATGTCCATACAACAACAAATACAATAATGTATTATATCTCAGCTACATGGGGAAGCATAATTAAGCATTTTTAACATGTTTCAGGGCAGTTACCAGCTCATACCAGGTCATACACCTACAATATATTGTAAAATGCATTACTTGTATGGAAATGTTTCAGACGAGACTGAAATTCGAATGACATAACCATGTTTCCATGGTTATTTCTTCGGTTTTACATCAAAGAAACTATAAATAGTAACCTTAGGGGAGGGGGGTTATATCCATGCTATATAAGGTCTACAAGATTACATACGTTACACACATGTCCAATATGAAAGTGTTGTATGTACATATTTTCAGATATACGGTGTACCATCAGATATAGAGAGGAGCAGATGTTATTTTGCATGAAAGTTCACATTGTGCTATGATTTATATTCCATCCGGCGGGAGAATGTATGAACAAGGTCTATTTTCTACATACAGCGATTGAAAGAGAAAACTCTCAAATATATACGATGGTTCTATTAAGTTTGACAAGGATCTGGCAGCCGTACATATCAAATTCAATCTGGATAAATTTATAGTATGTAGACTAGAAGAACCAAATGCCCCTCCCACCACCACCACCGCCGTCCTGCTTGTAAACGTTCTGTGGATGTAACGTGCAGAATATAATACGGCACGTGATTGAATATCCGCCGGAAGCCGACGGTCAGGGACGTGATGGAAATTTACCAATAACCAATGTATCGCTTCTCACATCAGCCATATCAACATAAGCAATGAATAACGTCACGATGTACCTGTATAAGCGTCACTATTTCTTTTCATACATATCTACACATCAATCTACAAAATATACAGTGAGAATTTGTTCACAAACAGATATCATATACTTATGTATAACTTATTCTATACCAACACTATCTTCTCTTTTAATATTCACCCAAAAAATATTCTGTAAAATAAAACTATTCACATTTCGAGATGTAGTACATGTACAAACATATCTAACGTATATCTAATATCTATTTTAATTAACACACTAATCGCAGATGACGAAAACACTGGAATTTTGTTACATAACGAATTCTTTAAATCCACAATTTAGATTTTATGCACAATGATATAAACACAGGTTAGTAAAATAATATTTTTTGACAGACATTAGCAGTATTAACTTTGACAGTAACTCGGTATTAATTGTTTATCACATTGTGTGCAAATCCGTCCGTTGTCTCAACACAGTAATTTACAAAAATTACAAATTACTTCACAAAATCATATAAAATTTAATGAACATGCATTCTATATTACATAATTTTTTGTTTATATACTATGTTCTATTTGTTTTGTATTACATATTTCACTTTCCAATAAAAACACTGTCCCGCTTCAGTAATCCGAATTATTTACTAATCCGGATCACCGCGGTTTTAATTATTCCGGATGACCAAGGTCGTACTGTATATAATTAATAGTGTATACCTGTACATACATGTAATTTGCATTCTTAAATAAACTGCATTAGCTGCAGGATTAAACACCTCTAATATTAAATTTTAACAAAATGACCTTACATAGAGGAAGAACTATTTTAAAAGATTTCGTTAGATACTGTTGATTTTTTTCATTTCCTACATTTTAACGATGATTTTTTCAATATGTCAAGCATATTTTTACTATACTGTACGTGTAAGCAGTATATAAGAGTTCACTATTTCACGTAAAATGTTCGTTCTCGCTATGAACACTAACTTCAGACTGCCGTAGACTGTTATAGCGTAAAGCGTAACTGTAAAACATTTAGTAAGCAGTAAAAAACAGTGAACGAGAGGTATTTGTAAAAGCGGTATGTACTTGTCAGTCTGTCACTAGTACGGAATATTTTTACATTGAAACTATTCTACGGTTGAAATAATGCAAATACAATGTTTTACTTTGTAACAAAAAGAAATATCAGCAGAGAAAAGAGCACATAGCGTTGAACAAAAAAGTTATAGTTTGTTTCAAACTAATTGCACATTGACTTGGCTTCGTTACCACAGCGGGATGTTTTGCTATTTATACATCAAGATGGTATTAGCAAAATTTTAAGGAATAATGTAGCGATTAGCAAATATGGAAAAATTGCAAATACGACACAATATAGTTACTCCTGTAATCTGCTTCATAAAACACTTTCTGTGTGGGTCTTCAGGAGTTATGTGCAATTATTTTGAAACATTCTATATATTACCATTGCATTACATTTCACAAAATATATTGTTTAATTCCATTTTGAAGCCTATTAATTGTTGTTTATTATAAAACAAACACAATTATTTTTAAATATATCAGTTTACTGAACTGCACATGTCAAAATAAATCTATAGACTTTACATGGTCAGTATATAGCAAGTTTTTTATAAACTTCTAAATAAATCGAGCTTGTTTATAATATCCACAATCTCTAGTAATTTATTCGTTGTAAAAGCTTATTTCTTGAATACTAAGCCAAACAGACTGTTGAAAGTTCTGTACAGTTAATTTTTGCTAGTACTTGCACACAAGGTTCGTTGGCCTGACTTCACAAATATATGCAATATTAGAAGACTACTGGGTTTGGTTTTCAGAGGCCTTAGCTAGCTGAGATCGAAAGCAGCCGGGGGTTCTCATACATCAGCATCGATTCAGTGATCGTTCCCGTTTGGTTCCTCATCACTGCACGTATTTATGGACCAGCGTACCTTTTACGCTACTTAGAACGTAATTCCGCCATGATTAATTCAGCAGTTTCTCTCTCACGCATCGTTCAATATACTCCACGTTCCCTGAAAGATGCGTCCGCTGAAGTTATAAATATTCGCAATGTTAATATGCGTTTTTGATAAATCGTGACTCTAAATTGAGATTGATATTAATTTAGTCGTTTGAATGTAAATATGGAGTAAATTTATTCGGTGAAATAATGTGGAGGGCCTTCAGTCTTTAATCTAGTTAAATGCCTACTAAATATTCATATTATGAGGTTTCAATTTACTATATATCGGTCCCTTTCAAATTTATAGCACACTTAAATCTACTGCTAGCAAAAACCCACTCTCCAACCAGATACATCAAATCGATACTAACATTAACAACGACAAAGATATATTAGTAACACTACACATTAACTTTCATCACTAAAATATCGTCGGTCTTTTAGCTCAACACAGAAATCCATCCATGAAAAGTATTACAATTAACTTTTATAATACACTTTTCACAATGATCAATAAATTTATTGAATCAAAGCGCAGACAACATTCTGAATATGCATTGTAAAGTATAGAATTACACTTATAAATGTTTTCTTTTTCTTATGTTTGAGTATGATAAGATTATTTCATACTGATAAGGAAATGCAGAAGAAAAGAATAACAGAAACAACACCCTTGTGTAGTATGTAAAAAATCTTTATGTCTCCCTCTGTGCAAGCATAAACATTCACTTTTATTTCACACACAAAGATACGCATAATCGTGTCATACAATATTCATAATTTTATGCCAGATTTGCTTTACTTGTTTCTCTTTATGTTACCGTTATTCGTTCAACCATCTGCGTTCTTTTATGTCTGCACTGTTCCTACCTTTAATCACAACACTTTAAAACGCTTTTATCTTCATTCCTCACCTCTATACATTATTCATATATAATTTTATCACCACTTTTATTGGCCATCGTTTGATCTAGAACTGATATTAAATGAACTGTGAATATAATATTCTTTGTCTACGCGTATATACTGGTGATAATATGAGATAAGCACATTAAATTTTTACTATTCTGCTTAGCAACTTTTCAAATGGAAAAGACGAGACCATATTTTATGCATTATTGTGCTAAATATAATCACTAGTTTCCAGAAAAAGAATCAAGCATTATATTATTTTTCTTAAATACTTCAACCGCCAGGTTGGAAGTCCTGTAAATGAGACTTGATTTTATTGAAGATAAACATACACGATCAGTGGATCAAATAGCACAGCGCGGCGGGAACATCATTAATTAATGAATGGTAGGCATTTCCATCTTAATTACATTGAGCGGCATGGCAGCTAACTCTGTCGTTGAAGTACGAATGCATCGGGTTCTTGCGTCAAGGGTACTCATTCGCAACGAATAATTAATGGATGCGACGGTAATATTCTAGGTCAATAAGTAGAACATCTTCAGCACTACAGATACCCTGCTGACAATGCACCCAAACTGTACTGGAAAACATCAATACCAACAACACCAGCAGCTGTTAGCAAACTACCAGCGAATTATTCACATGCTTGCAGACTGGCTCCAATGTGTCAGATAATAAAACATTAATCCAATGAACCATGGCATGGTCGATATAATTTCATTGAAGTCTCCCGGTGCAAATCCTGGTTATGTCCTGTCTGGATTCGTATTCGGATTAACCTGGTCGCCAACAGAGGTCGGTATTAACCACAATTTTCATATAATCCTGTATGCTCTGGGGCTGTCGGGATGTATCTAGTGCTGTGTGTTGTCGACCACAGCTAAGCGGATGATGCCACACTGACGACATACCACTCGATTGCTCGGTGCTTCTGATGTTCTAGTTCTCTGCAATTAATATGTATGTGCTCACCACGGCATGATTGCATTGCAAGTACTTACACTTTAATCCGTATCTTGTATCCAATTCTATCCTTAGGTTTATTTTAGTGTATATCTACTATGTAAAAGAGTAATGCCTCATTTATTCACTGTAAATTAAATCTGAATTTATACAAAAGGGATCATCAACATCAAATTATGTACAACCTAATTGATTTTGTTCAAATTAAATCAACTTCCATTAAAACTAATTCATTGCTTTGATACGAAATATTTACATTAGTGTAAGTAGAACGAAGTTTTGTGTAATTAAATTAAAATATAGTAGGAGAAAATGGGAGCTGATAGGAATCATATAAATAAATTCGTTTGCCAGATTTGGATGGAAATACACGTTCTGAGACGCCCTGAATTCGTTTTGACTATTTCTTAATGACATCTGTATGTATGTATCAATATCCAACAAGCAAGTAAAGATACAAGTAATACAACTTCATATTTTTTACTTGTGCATCGTATATTTCGATGGTGGGTGAGATTTGGAAGGAATGTGCACGCAAGACTTGCCTGGATCTTGTTGACCGGGTGCAGAGGATCAATTGCGATATCAATTGGCCTGAACCCGCACTTCTAAGAAAGTTTAACGACTTCAACTTGGACCCTCGTTACCGCGTCGTGTTGACTACTAACGTTGGAAGGGTCTGTGAACCTATCGCTTCCGCATAACAAGAGCAATTCCGTCAGCACTGCTGCCATCTTATGGCGGCACTTAAGTTCGCCCAAACTTACTACGGATAAAAAACTACTGTCACAACGGAACTGCCGAACCAAACCTAACCTATACGCAACTGTCAGGCGACAACAGTAGCATTAGTAGTGGTAGTATCAGCAAGTGTACGTTGTGATATAGACTAATGTTTACAAAAAATTACACCAGTCAACATCGGCGTCGGCAGAATGTTAGGTTAGGACACGTGTTTATCCTGTCAAATTGAGTTAATATAGTGTGGATTTAATAGAGGTTAGATCAACAAAAAATGCGGTCAAAATCGAAAATCACTGTGTAACTAGGTCAACATAGTTTTTAACACATTTTATATATAAACGATATATAAAGTGTGCAGGTGACATTAAAATATAAATCAAATACGAAAGCACTAGAATGAAATTTAAATTTAATTTTGAAATTTGTACTAGAAAAGTTATAAAAATGTTTTTACGTGTAAAAAGCATCTACCTTTAATACTACGATATAAAACAGCATTTCTACAAAGAATAATTGAATAATAAGATAACTGGTGGTGTCATAGAATTTGAAGCGCTTTTTCTGCTGGCGGAAATCAGAGAAAACTAATCTGTTTAAAACACATAGAAGGTAGGAGAAAGAATAGAAAAAAATTCTTGAAAGCTCACCACTGGTATACAACATAATTACTCAAGGAAATAAATTGCTTTGCGGCGAGCGAACAAAGAAATTGCGGTAATCCAGCTTTTGTTTTAGACAGTGTACAGGGGTAGCGGGGGGGTATGCGCTTGTGATATGAGCGGCGGAGGAGAGAAGAGAGGGGCCGGGAAGGCTAAGCCGGCGTACAGAAATCATTTATTCGCCGAGAAAAACAAAACGTAAACTTGTAAAACTCGATCGGAGTAGAGCAACCGACAAACTAGCTGGAAAACATCAGGCGATCGGGACAGGGGACCCTGCGCTGTGCGCTTGGAGCGCTACGTACGGTCACATTGGGAATTTATCGTTATGTTTGGAACGGGTTAACCTCCCGGCCTGTCGGAAATACGGAGAATTGTGTTTAAATCAGTGCTATAATAACCTGGCGTGTCACATGCACACGGTACATAACAGCAACGATTGGGCGTCGGTATGTATATATGTATGTACGTACGTTCAAGCATTGGGATAGGGCCAACCACTATCGTCAGTGCTGGCGCACATATAACCAGTGAATGGGTATGGTGCGCCGCTCGGCGGAGAAGAGCCGAACCATTCGTGCCACATGGTCTAATAACGATACGCGCTTCTCTTGTTGCTGCTACTGCTATGGTAGGTACGTTGTTCCCTAAAGTAATATTGGAATAATATGTTCTGGCAGGATATTAGATCGTATTGTTTATGACTTGCTGAGATTTATCTCTTAAAAAACAAGTTTACCGTCGGCCTGTACCCTTCGGTCCGGTCGTATACACTCGCTCGTAGTAATTTCCATAACAGGGACACACACACACACACACATATAATAGCCTTGCGCACATGTCCCCTGATATGTACCTATACAGCACGAAGTGTTATAACTGGTACGAAATATAGTACCAACAAGCAATGAAGCTCACCAAGTGATAATAACTTATTACCTCGTAATATACGTGTACTATAAAGTCTGGTTTTATTTCAAAAACATAATTGAAGAATCACGCAATATGTCAACACTAACTGTCGTGTTAATACTTGCCTATATCACCAACGAGGGAAGGAAGTATTCAAGTAACATGATAGAACATACTCGTATATATTTTATTATACAAGAATCTAATTTAAAATTAACTTGATGGTATATATGTACATCGTATTATACAAGAATGTAATTTAGAATTAAAATTACTTATAAGGCCAAAGAATATTCCATGCTTTGAAAATGAACAAAAACAAGAACGTAATATTATTTCATTTTGTAATAATGCTATTAGCTTGTAGTTGTTTGGATCGGTTATATTTTTAGCAATCTCATTTCTACTATTGTTGCATTTTTATTTAAGTTGCTTGTTCAAATAGAATAGACGTATTTACTTGTCTTGTATGACGGAGGCTAGTCGGATTTAATCCCCGTCCTCGTACCTTGTATAACATCCCATTCAGATAATTCGGAACTGTTTGGGATGAATAAGGGAATCAAGCAAATAAAGGCATGACTTTATCTAATTAACGGAACAAATAAACCTAATGACAAGAGTGCACGTGTTCCATCATCAAGCAACCAGCATTGGCACCAGAAATCCATACAAAACGGGAAACTGATGGAGCATTTGCCGAAAATAACTAAATTCGATATTAACTTCCCAGAAACGTCATAGAAAATGGTTTCTAAATCACTTTGTCATTTATCAGCAACATGTGTATATATGAAATGAAGTTAGGAGAGCATTCTGTGTCGAATATCAAACTAATTATTGGATATATTTAGTTTTGTATTGAAGTTCTTCGGACACGTGCAAGTGTACGTGAGTTTCGTATTTGAAACCGATCCCTGTATTGTAAGCTGCTTTCACGTGTATCTAAATTAGATGAGTTGAGAATAGTTTGTAATAAACTGGTGAGGTACACTATTTGCTCATAATATGACTACAAACTCTACAACGCGATATTCATTAACTCCAGTTCAATTTACATATGGAAACATTGTCATGGAATTTGATGTATATTACAAATTAACTTCAGTGAAGACAATATTTCTATTCTTCTGTTCCTCAGGAATATGTGTTTGATTGTTTAAAAGAACCACTAATATTGGTGCAGTTAATTTAGTAATGGATACGAAATGAAATGGATTAAACAGTGGACGGAGAAAAGGAATGGTTAGTTATTGGTCGGGTGGTGCAGGTCAATATAATGGCAATGTTTGCCAAGTATACCGAAATCTCAGTGGTGCCTTGTGTCGCGACGTGAAATCGCTTGTCTGGAGGCTAAAGATGTGATTACATTTAATACAACTACATCACTGTACCAACGATGCTATTGTTCCAAATGCAACAACGTCTTGTCTTACTTACTAAGACCGTGCGTTACCAGGAAACAGACAATGTTTTGAACATAAATAGCTAATCTCCCATTACGATTCTAGGTCGAGTGGAATTAGATTTCTTGTGTAATTCCAACAACGTTGTATCACAGAGCATTGTGAAATGTTTTGAAAGCGCAACTAGTGCATAGATCTGGTGTTGACATGCATAGTAGATGTATCTAACTAATGGAATATTTGTTTTGCAGATGATGATGACTATATGCAATTCCTTCTTCCATTACATCACTGTTGTTTATAAGCTTTATTACCCAGAATCTTGTTTGTTGAAGATAATTCTTGGAATTGAACATTAATTCTTCTCTTAATATTGAATGATTATATTTGTGATATAATAATTTCGTTTCTTCCTTTCAATATAGCCTTCGGTCGGTCTCTAATTTAATTTCCAGTTATTTTTTCATCGTACTGAATTTTTCTAGAAAGTTTCCACAACTAATTGGAGTACATCAATTCATCATATTTTTTTCTCAAGAGTTTAAGTTTTATACGGGGTTGATATACTGTGTAATAGTAATTTTCCTGTTTAAAAACGTGTCTGTTCAGTAATCCATTAAAGGTGGATCTTTGATACGAGTACAATGTACTTTAAATGATTTACGACGAGTACCTACACTTGGAAAGTTTTCCTTGCATTTGCGATGTCACATCAATCATCCTATTAAAATTTATAGTACGAGCTGTTTTACTCTAAATAAACTACGACTCACACAACCTGCTGTTGTTATTTACGACATAAGTTCATGCCGTCTGCGTCTTCCGCATATTGGACATCCTAAACTGCGGAAGAAAAGTCTATTTATACAAGAAAGTAATTTTCTTTGTTATATATCAAATATAACAATTTCTGGAAAGAAATTACAATTTGAATATTAGTAAAATGAAAATCATGCATACTGGTCGTTCTCATTTCGGGTGCAATTTCAAATTAATTATTTTCAAAAGTTTATCAGATGGCGTAAATTAATTCCAAGCCGAAATAGCTACGTCATTTCAGATTTTCTCTCGATAGGTTTCGCATGTCGAGAAATTAATGGAAAAACTGTTAATTTTAGAAATACCTACACATGCAATCGGCCTTAATCAATTAATTGTTCAGTATTTAGTGAAGTTTAAAACACGCATAATCTATATTAAGATACATTCAGCAATATTGTAACAGATAATGAATCATTGTAGCAGAACGCAAATTGACCATTCGAGCAAAAAAAATACTCGGAACATATATTCCACTTCAATCAGGCTTTTAAAATATGTCGAAGAGAATTTAAATCAAAATTGTACCAATACAAATATTTTCAACTGAAATTTGTCATAATAATTTTTAAAAATTCATATATTCATTAACGGCTGTCAGTGAACTATACTATTTGTAAATGTACATATTAAAAATAAAAATTGCTAGCGTACCATTACATTTTTATGAAATATACAATTATTATCAATGACACAAAATTCAGTGCATATATAAAAATATTGACAGTCACATGATATTTTATAGCTGGTTGAATAATATAGCAAATATAAATGGCAGGGTAGGTTTAACTTTGAACAGGGCAGGGTAGGAATGTTTAGTTGTATATACAAGTACATAAAGTGTGTTTGTGTGTGTAGTTACCGTGCAATGTGAAAGTATCGTCCGCGGGAAATGAAAATAAATAGCGTATTGCCGGTCGTGAAGTTCGTAAGTGCCTACGTGTGGGTCACACGTTAATCGTACGTGATTCACTTCTTAGCCAGTACCCTGCCCCCAGCTACACATTTTGCGACGAGAAACGTTTATATGCTGCACTAAAAATGAAATAAATTTAATTTATACATGTATAATAAATTCTGAGAACGAAAGAAATACGACTGCTGAAATGTCCGATACGGTGAAAAAGTAGCTTTATTTCATAACAGATTTATAGTACAATCGTAAAACTGTGTAATTTATATTTTATTTTGTGAAAATGAGAAAGACACAGTCCAGATAAATCTCGGGTGTGCGAGTACGTGAAACTAAATTAAGCAGAACGGAAGAGAAAGCAACGAATGATGATGAGAAATGTAAGGAAAAGAATATTCTATTGACAGTTTTGTAAACTACAGTATTCATTTTCGTAAGTTAGTATTCTTTTTCTGTATAAAATAAAGTGATTATTCTGCAACACACCATGAAGATGAAGTGCTTATATAAACTAGTTATAAAGTTATAGAACTTGACAATATATCATGTATGTAGAATAATTAATTTGTCTTCATACATGCATCTTTGTATTATTTAATATTTCGTCCATGCACATGTCAAAACTTGCAGAGTGTATTTATGTTTTATGCTTTGAAAGTTGATAAATATGTTCGTGCACCCATGTCAGTTGTTCAGTTGGGCTTTAGTTGTTTTTTCTTGTTGTTGTTGTTGTTGTAAAAGCTTTATATACAAAAAGTAGGTCAACCAGTACACAATCATGTTTAACTTTATCGCAAAACACAACTAGTTTTTCCTGATGCTGACAATGTTGTCTAAACTAGGTATTAACAAAAAATAATTCTATTATTTTTCTGTTTGATTGTATCTTCCTACAATGTGATGATGATGGGATAGACGGTAAAAGATATAAGTTTTATGCTGTGTTTATTATATGTAGTTAAAGTGTCGGAATATGGTAAACATGGGCTAGGCAACTGCCAGTTTCTTTAGCTAAGTGCGAGTTGAATCTCCCCGGAGCCCAGGTATTCTTAGAGCAAGTGGCTAAATTTGAATTGCATTCGCTGCTCGGATTCCATACACGTGAGTGTTGGACGTAAAATGGAGATTCTTCCGGCTGCTAAACTTATTTCAAAATGTAAATCTTCAACTTCTTCCCTGGATTCATGCGAGATTTATGGAATTATATTTGAAAATTCATACATACACACGGGTATAATTGTGTTCACGGCACCTCACGCTAACTTCCTTGTAAAACTTCGTAATCAGGCTTTTAAATTCGTGTTTTTATTTTTCCTTTTTTGCCTTTCCTTTACAGCTAGGATGTAAAGTACAACATCAAAGGAAGACGTTAATACTCTCAGTACCTTTGAAGTGTAATGCACAATATTACGTGAAATCTATATTTCCTCCTAGTGTAATTGCAATTAAACAAGACGCTGCATGTTCTAAATGAGAAAGAAGTGTTCATTAATCGTAGTTTATGAATTACAATTAGGAATGACTTTAATGACAAAAGTGCAGGTCAAACTGGGAAGATAATATTTTGTTAACATTATTCACTGGATCTATCGAAATTCTAGTTTCAGAGATAAAGAAATATATGAATAGAGATATGATATTTTCCGACAGTATCATATAACCTATCAAAGTATGTATTTCCGAAAAAGAAGGATATCGTTTACTTTATGGTCGGTCCAGGCCAATGTCTCTTGAAACTACTAGGATATGATAGTAACCCAGGTTTTATTGGATGTTCCACTTTCCAGCAGCAATGTCTGAATCTTCTGGTCTGGTGACATTTAAATTCGATCTAAAGTAGAAAATATTGTGTCGAATTTAAGAATCATCTTTTCCTAATGCCGCACACATTCCAATCGACAAATATTCTTCCGGCTGCAGGAAGATAAGAAATCCTTCTTAGGTCGGTTGCAATGTATAGCTTCGGGGCAATACACTGTATATACTCGTATATATATATACGGTTATCCCAAGCATTATTTCTCCAAGTGCACTGCTGTGTCGCGCCTGTACAGTTACGTGGAATCAATACACAGGGCCGGTCTCGCCAACTTTATAGTTTGCGGGTACCGAGCCAAGTTAATGTCCTCCCTTTATTTATTCATAATGTGCACCCAGGCCACGCCCCCCGCTCAAGTTGCAACCAAACGACAATCTAGAACGCAAAATATTTTACGATTCCTTCGTTCATTATTAATGGAATCAAAGAAATTACTTGGTAACGAGTTACAGAAATTACGGCAGGACTTTTCCGTTGCGCCCGAATGCAAGGGACTGAATTATTGGTTTTTCAAAATTAATATTCCGGGTAAATTACTTTTAACGCCAAATTAAAATCGAAGAAAACTTGCAAAGTTTCGTCTCATATTCATTGTAGACGAATAATGTGAGCTTGTGTATTGTGTTTATGAAAATTTTCATTATAACTAAAACTTAATAATTAGACATGAAAGTTATATGAACAGTATTTGTTTGTTTACAGATCCGTAGGACTGGTTATTCTTCTACAAAGGGTAAGTTTTAATTAGTGTACAGGATTCACGATCTTATGAATTGTACAGATTACAGTTTGAAATCAGTATTTCAAAGGAAACATTAATAAATACGTTTTATAGAAGAACTTGAAAAAATATACAGATATTTTAACATTTAAACATTGAAACAAATTTGGCGAGAAAAAACCTTAATATATTGTGTATAATGTAATCAGAACACCATTGTGTCATAATAATATTGTGTCATAATAATATTTATACTAATTAACTAATATGATTTATTCTTGACATATCAGCAGGATAATTACTATACTAACATATCAATATATAATCAATGTTGTACATAAATTAGGCATACATGTCAAAATGCCAAATAATGGTTTCACTAAAAATACACATTAGCTAAATAATTCAATTATAATATAAAATATTCATACAAACGCAACTAATTATAAATGAACAATGAAATTATGAATAAACTTGATGGAGTTCTGTCAAATTAACATACAAAACGTGTTCAAACTAGTCTATCATTTGTTTAAAATGAGGTGATTTAAATACACATTGGAAATATAATTTACAGTTTTATATTAAATATTTATGTAAACTTATTATTTTTCACATTAGTAAAATGTAATAATATATCTAAAGAAACGTATATCTTCTTGATATTGATTTACACGTTGCATTGTTCCAGTCGTGTCAATTAAAATTCATATTTTAAATTGAATCAATTGTGTATGGCAGCAGTGGAATTTACAAGTAGCACGTGCACAATGTGCTGTAATAAAATTTGCTCATTGCATCTACGTATTTATTGTTGCTTTGATGTGTCAAGACGGAGAGCCAGGCTACACGTTTCAATAGAATTATTCAGTATTGAAATTGAAATAGAATACAATAATGAAGCTGAATAGTATTTTGTTCGGCGCCATTGAAGAAAGGCATCATTTAGACAGACACAAAGTAAAAACCGTCTAGAGAAAACGGAATGGAAGATATCTTGTTTTTGTTTTCGAGATGCGGACTGAAGGCAATGTGTTACATATTTCTCTGGTATATATCATACTGAAACCAGCATTCAATTTCACGAACCGAACAGTATATGATGTATGGTGTGCATAGAAATGAAAACATGATAAATATTGTAGATACTAACAATAATTCATGGGTGTTGCATATTGGAGTTTCTGCCATTATGGACAATGTTCCTTACATTTCATTATGTATATGTATTTATACAATACATGAATGTACAAGTATATTCAAGTTCGACTTGATATGAAGAAATATACTTGTCGGTTACAAATATTGTTCTTTATTGTATTCATGTTCAATTATATTTAAAAATGTTCGATTAATCTATTTTCTCTATTTGATTCAGGTATATTAATTATATACTAAAAATATATCTACATTAAGACTAATTGGTATTTGAGCATCAGAGTTTATTATCAAAGAAAAAAACTTCTTTTTTGGATTCTATTCTACAGTTTAAACAGTTTTATAAGACACCTACGGAAGACAACATTTAATTTAGAAATAATTTAAATGCACAAGTCATATTTAATTTTAAAAAATAGGAGCCTTAATCATTTTATTTGTAAGGAGCACTTTCGCTTGTGTGGTAAACCCACACGTCTTCCTACACGAATCTCGTAATTATCTGCTCAAAAACTTTCAGCTTTTCACTTTCACCTAAATCGTACTCGACGAACAACTTTCTGGATTATGCTTGATTTTGTTGGTAAAATTTCAGCAGAACAACTTAAATACTGGGATTAGATGAGATCCGAATTGGTGTTTTCAAGTTTTACTCCCGTGCTCTGTGAAACGAAACGAAAAAAGTTTTTAATGAATCGATCCTACGGCGGTATTTCATTTAAAATAATTATTTCCATTCCAGAGAGGTGTATGTTTTGATTAAAATAGAATATTTTGTTTCATAGTTTTGTTCCGAAATATTAAACTATAAATTATTAGAATATTCTATTCTGCACGGACAATGTTAAATCTGTAATATTAAACTTATTACATTCATAGAATATTCTATGTTCCGTATGGACTATATACCGGTAATATTTGAATGCATGCATGTACATGTGTCCTTGTGTGAAATGATTTACTTTGTGATGGACGTAGTGATTTTACCCTAGTAACTAGCCTTTGCTAGTAATAACTGGCACGTGCATGTCATACTCAAAGTTAAACTTCATTAAACGTGGCTGGTTGCTAACTTGCGTTACCATGGAAACGAAACATACAGTCGTGCAGATAACTACCTGTATCGAAACTCCTTTGATCATGTTACGAGTAATAACGTGACCACGGTGCACGCATAGAACATTACTTCAGATATGCTACACACACGAAAACATGCATAGTTCCACTATTATCATTTCGCTGTACTGGTATTTTCTAATATAAGGATTCAACATAATCTGTCTAAAGAAGTATTTGATATATGAATTTACAATATCAGGAAGAAACATTACCTTACCGATCAGCATATAAAAAACTATTGTTTTTCTAGGACGTCCATAGCTTTTTTGAAATTTATACGATCAATAGACCTATATGATATTTCAAAATGAGCCGTACATTTTTCTCATGTTATAAAGTAAGCTTCAGAAAAAAAATGTGTCTCAAATTGATAAACAGATATAGTAATAAATACGACAATTTATATTGAAGAAAAGATTATATATAAATTTTATAACATAAAATTACAACCGAATATATTTAGAATACATAATGTAGATTCTACAAAAATCTTCTACATTCTAGAAGATATTTGCAGTTTTGATTTTAAGAGAAATTTTGTAATTAACAATGCTTGAGTAAATATGTATAATATAAAATGATTATTCATTTCATTTTCCCCTTGAATGCCATATTCTAATTTAGTTCATCTGCTAAATAACTCAAGTATTTTCAGTAAATTCTGTTCATAATTCAAACATAATATTCCAAAATAGCTTTCGGACAGAAATATCTTTTGTCTGGTAATTTAATATTTTGTATCTTAATGTTGGAGTATATAATGTGAATCAAGGCATAGAATTTAAAATAAATATATATTCCAGTAATGCTGAGTATTTCAGGAACAATTTGGGATTATTCTTGTAGTATAATATCTACAGTATTGTATTTTGTATGTAAACAGTTCTCTATGAACATACACCGAAGGCTTATTGTTATTATCAGGGCTATTTTTGTATGGACAAAAATTAGAGAATGCATGTCATAAGATTGCAGGAAGGAGAGCTTCAATAAAAGAAATATTTAGTGTATTGTGACAACAATTTTCTTTTTTATATATTTAAGACTAGGTAAGAAAACTGAGTTCTCTTGTTTGTGAACTGTGTTACTCTGCGTTCGCCAAGAAAAATAACTCCGGTTGATAAAAATCTACGTTTAAGAATCAGATATAAGTACAGAAATTGTTAATTTATTTACTTTCTGCTATACATAACAGCTAAATGGAAGTTTTATAAAACATTTTTGCGAACTCATAATGTGATTTTCGTATCTATGAAATTTAATTTGAACACATGTGTATGTATTCGATGCTATGCTATATTTAATTGGATATCTGGAGAAAACGTCTGGCCGTGATGGTTGGAAAGCGTCAGTCTGGTGACAACTAACTAGCTATAACGTGTGATTCTGTGTAACTTAGGTGACGCGAATCAATAATGTTATTTCGCTGGTGTATTCTCAAGCACGGAAATTGAATGTAGATGGTGATAGGACGTCAGCTTCTGCAATAAGATGACACTGTTCCATTTAGTCATGGAGCTCGTTACAGATACTTCTAACCATTTATAACCTGTCGCCTCCTGTTTCTATACGTAGCACTATTCTTCCATTCTTAGCATGGATGAACACAACTAAATTCTACGGATTCACAACAACATTGTGTTAGAACACGGCAGTGTAATTAATTATTAGAATTGTAAAAATAAACTGGATTCCAGTCTAAAATAAATTCATCATGTTTCTAATTCAGATTACATTCTCTTTCTTGTAATGCTGGGTTGCTAGGATGAGATTTAATTTTAATCTTGAATCAGAATGAACAGACTTAACGTATGTATTATAAATAACAATACTGTTACTATATAGATTCGATATTACTTGATTGATTTGAGATTTAAATCGAATTTCGTCCTAGCAGCCAAGTATTAGTATAAAATAACATCTGGTTGCGTTTTCAAATTTATTTTTTTACTAAATAGCCCCACGAATTGTTATAGGGCACTAGTTTTTTAATAAAAAAAATATATTTTTAAAAAATTTCCTATCGAAAGACCTTCTTTCTCTTAATTATAGAATATAATTTTAAAATTTTCAAATTTCATAGCGTAATTCGGTCAAGGCGGAGGGCACATCAAAAAAATCCAATATTGTAAATTTTAAAAAAATCTCAATAAAGGGGCTTAGCCACTAGCCGCAGACTTTAGTTTCATTGAATAACTGGAATTATTGTATCCAATGCCATTGTTTAAAAATGCAATTTTTCACATAAATTACTACTGAAATTTTCAAGTAAATTATCGATAAATATTTGCTACTTTCATAGTAAAAGAAATGTTTGCATACAGAACAAAAATATAACATGAATGTAACTTCTGTCGTGTGTAAGTTTCTTTATTTAATAGTCTATAGAGGATCGCTGAACCTAATTACGTGAAATTCTCTTTGTGCAAGACTTGTATAAACGGATGTCCTCAGCGGTAAGTTCCACTGTTAAACTAACGCTGCACTCTCTATGTTGAGTATAAAAGCGAAAGAAGATATTTGCTTTGTTTAATTTCTGTCCTGTGCAATAATACTGCTTTTAACGTTTTACGTAATTGGCTTTTAATATTTATGGCATTTATTCAGCTGGGATGTGTGTGCAATAAGACCTGACTATTGTTCTCAACAAACTCTAGTCGTCACGTCACAGCTTGTTTAAAAATCGACAAAACACGGTCCTAGTTCTATTGTCTGGATATTTCAAGTAGGTATACTTAATTCTCCCCTTCCATTTTTTATTCATCTTTAGAAAAATTAAACATTAACAAAATTGTTATATTTCGATATAACAACATATATAGAATCGTTAGCATTGCAGTAGATAATTTTATACAAAATCAGATTGAAACTGTTTATAGTTGTATGATTGAATTTGTTCTTTGTTTATCCGGCTGTTTAGAATAAAATTTCATTACATATTTGACAATTATTGTGGAAGGAAAAACGTATATAGAAATTGGTATTTAGTTATATTGCTATCATTATTACATTACATTACACAAAAGAAAAACGTATATAGAAATTGGTATTTAGTTATATTGCTATCATTATTACATTACATTACGCATAAATGTGTTATTATTTGTAATATAAATATGTATTTACTGCAGATTTTTATGTAAAGCGAATGCTAGGATGTATACGCACTAAATTTAAATTGTTAATTCGGTTATTGGGGCCCAATGTATTCGATTATTTGAAATTTTGTAACAGGGCAGCATAAAACGACAGAGGTAGACACGAAACTATTCGCATTAGTTGCAACCAGAGTAGCATGCATGTATGCAAGGTTGCATAATCATGCATAAAATAACTGTATACATAGTATATTTATAGTTTATAAATACTTAGGACAATAATTCCATAGTATAATAGATACCATATCATTATTATACAGCTATTCTTCATCTATATTATTAATCTTCGATTATTATACGTTTGTGAAACACTGATTCTGAAGGTAATATTCGGTTAGGGCAATATTGGCTGTACGTATGTTATATTTTCACATGACCGAGCAGATATTAGCAACATTCCTAATGGACTTTCACATTGGAATACTTGCTTGGATCGCCATAAAATGTTGCTAAAATATCCGACCAGTCTTAGACCCTAGCACATTCCAGCATTTCCGTTGATCAAGCGAAACTCCGATCCCATATCTACTACATTGGGTAAAACATCCAAATATTCGTTTCACTAGCCGAGTTTAATCATCTCCGTCTTGTGACATACCATGCGAACGGCCAAGAAGAGAAAAGGCCAGCGAATAGCGTTAAAGTGAGAGCATGTGAGACGAGCCGAGTGCGAACAGAACGTAAAGAGGAGAAGTAAAGAGAATCAGCGTGACCGATAAAGTAGGGTGCGCAGCAGTAGCAGCTGTAACACGAGAGAGAGCGAGAGAATGCGAGAATTACAAGAACGTAGATAAAGTCAGGACGAACGATGGAGAAAGAAGAAGAGCCGATTCTGTGTGACAGTTCCCTTTCTGAATTGATTGATTGACATTTAATTGCATCACGGTGAAATCTTCTACAGCGCGTATCCATTTCCCACGTTCTTCCGTCCATGACCCATTCAAACGGTGAAATGATGCTGCCACGTTGCCACGTCTCCATACAGCGTTGCAACTATTATCGTTTCACACCGCAGTTGAGATGTCAAATATTCCCTCCGCAAAAAAACGGGGGAAAGATAAATTAACTTGCATTAGGTTTAATGTATCCTATCCCCATCATACGAATACATAAATTGCTGGGGAGTTTCGCATTTCATAAATAAAGTGCCATACAAGTGGTTGAATTTTTTTCTAAATATGTTTCCAAAAAAAATATGTTTCCCGTGTAGTACGGAGGGTGGTTTCTGTGTCATGCAAAACATGAAAAGACGAGAATGTTTACATTTGGAGGCTGTCTGAATAGCTGAATGGAAACACATTTCCATGAGAGCCCGAAGTTCAACTCATCTCATACGTATTACGGTTCAAAAGTTGGCCCTTTGAACGTATTAAAATGCAAATTGCTGTCTACCTGGTCATTATATTTAAATAATAACACAGACTGTCTCTTAACATTTTAAATAATTGCTATACATTGCAGGGATATAATGCGTCGTACATAAATGAATGAAATAGAATTGGAAGTGGCTGACTTGCAGCTATAGAAATATTGTTTACATAATTCATAATCAGGAACGACTGTGAATTTTTATTTTCTTAAATTATCTTTCAATAACAGAAATTAATTTAGTTCGATCTGAGACAAAATATTTGCAATCAACAAAATGAAAGTTATATCGTACTGAAATATGAAAAAACAGAATTTGTCCATAATAGCTATAAAGTGGAATGTTATACTAAAACTGATGCTGGAAATATATTTTTATGGCCAATAAAATAAACTTATCATTCATACTGACTACAGTGAAAATTATTATTGCCGTGATATTTTGGTTGTAAGACTGTTAAATTTCGGTTATAAAATTCCGAGTATATAATAACATATTCCACGCTATATAATATCTAGTACGAACATTTTAGTTAAATAACGAAGGAAAAATATATATTTTTATAATTGCAAATATTTGAAATGTGTTTCTGGTTTTATATATTTTATGTATTTATGTGTAATATTCGTAAAATTTCTAGTATTATATAAAGTATGAAGCTAGTTATTTCAAGATAGAAGTTGATCTGGAATGAAATATTCCTCCCAACTACGCTGTAGTAATGCTACTAATTACTTAGTAGGTAGATATCTTCATGTTGAACTAGGTTATCGATGACCGATAATTGCCTCTAAAGAATATTACATAATGGGAAGTTAACTGCCTGTAGATGTAGTTGAAAATGATAAATTAGTAATTATCTCTAGTCCATGGCTACCTCTGGTCCTCCGATAAGGAATGGCCGAGTGCCGGGCCGGGAGCTTGCAATTTATATAGAGGGCGTGTCGCTGATAACACCACACGTGGATAATTTACTTCCGTCGTACATCTACCAGTATTGCTCTAATTAAAAATAATTTTAAACCACGTTCCACATAGCCAGCACCACTGGGGAAATGCCCTATTGACCCTTCCAGTTTCGGGTAAAGGTCAGAACTGTGTCCTGTATGTCTATATATATTTAGGCACTTGCTTTATTATCTTTGCTTTATTTGTGTTCCAATTATCCTAGTGTTCTTTGGAGTGAGTAATCAGTAAACAGATATACCTGTATATTTATTGCTCCATGCTCAAAATAAATATAACTAATATTCTCTATTACAATTATGTCCATACATTATGTTTTCCCATTGCGGACGATAAAAAACCCTTTTGTGCTTTTATCCAATGCTACAATATCGTTAATATTTAACTGAAAGTATACATTTTGTAGAGAAATGTGTATATGATTTTAGACTGAATATTTCACTAGCTTTTTTAAATCACCAACGTAAGGACATGATTTAAAATCCAATTTATTAAATAACCGATAATTCAGTACGTCAAACCTGCTTGCTAATAGTAGAGCGAGGTGGGGATGGAGAGAGAGAGGAAGGATATGGTAGCGTCGTGCCCTTGCAGCAAGTAGCAATACTAGCACGGTAGGTAATCCGTCGTGTCGACGCTCGTGTCTCACCGTTAGGGAATAAAGCCATTACTGGTATGATTTCCCGCAGAGGATGCCGCTACGAGAGTAGGTTTAATATTGAACGCTGTCATAAAAAGACTTATCCCCAAGAGACAGATAAGACACAGTTTTCCTGCGAGCTGTGCGCTTAAAATTTTAGGTGTGTGAATAAATTGAAGACGAAATCTCGTTATGCGCAAAAAAAAAGATACGAGTACGGAAGTTTGCAGGCTTATAGATATAAATAAGCGCGTCTGGCTGTGTGTGATCTCTGATTGGTTGCCAGTTTCTCTTGATTGAAAACAATTTTCCCACTGAATCTTCTAGATCGATATTTTCATGCATACATAAGAAGCAGGGCGCGCCCGCATAAGTTCACTATTTCAGTGTTATATTCATAAATACTCTGAAATTGCGCAGTGTACTTATAAATTTTATAGAATTTCAGAAGTTTTCAATGAAGTAGAATATTTAATGATCCTTTGACGGAGTTTACGATCATGACGGATACAACTTAATATTGCATAAAGCACTTTGCTTTCGACTACAATATTATATTCGCTGCTTTCCTCATTTTCGAATGTAACAGAAATGTACTCTATACATGATGTAATGTGCATATGGATAGGTATTTTATTACCGATAAAAATCCATCTATATACTTTTTTACGTAAAGATAAACATGATTTTACTTGTTTCACAATGATGTTTATATGGATATACAGGTATGTAAAATATGATATCATTTCTGTATGCCTCTGATAATAAAAAAATTTTCTCTGAAATATTGGAAGAACGTTCTTATCTTATTAATGTAAGAGATCTAATGAGGGATGTTAAAAATTACTTGCTCCCTATTATACTTCTTTTTCTTCATCTTCTTTAATAAGTCATATCCTAATTCCTAGTTTCGTTATATTGTTCACTGATTTCGATTATTTCTTCACATATCCATTGAAATGTTTAGTCATTATTCCATTTTGCTTCATTGCTAATTTAAAACAAATCAATCGTGTCCAGTATTTAGTGCCGAGTACTGTGATAAGAAACACGAATCCATCATTAAGAGTTTATAGCAAGCGTTAGTCAGGCTACCACGTACATACACCGTGTCGTTAGTGTTCATGCGAGGCAATTATATGTAATTACGCACCATCTTCACAAGTACATGGCAGTGTATATATATATCAGTGCGGTTAATGCAGTTAAACAGTTGGTAGCAGTGTGCGGCTTACATGAATCTTGGATACTTTATGTGATGGCCTGGCTACAGAGATAAGACAGCTGGAACTATTTGGCACAAGGAAGGCGTACGACTGCCATCTGCAACATCAGACCACATTCTCTGACCAAATAATCATGCGACTACTACGTAACTTTGTTTTAGCCTTGCTAAAGTGAATCGAATTAGACGCGAATAATTCTCGTTAGGGGCTATTGTTCAAAATGTTCCGAGTTGCAGTAAATCAATAAATAGTTTCTAGTTTTAATTGTATTATACAGTGTGCTGATCAATTTTCTACTTCAAGTGTACAAATGAACAAGAAATTACTGTGTATTGTATGTTCTTTGTTAACTCATTATGAAGTACAATGTGCAGTAGTTTGTATTAATTTGTATGTTTTACGAAGAGACTGTCACAATTTTATACACTAGAATTCAGTACATTAAAAAATATATATTTAATGTAGAAAATGTTTGAAGAATGAATGTCTTGATATTGTGAAGATAATTATTACTTGAGCAAACAGTGTGCTCTAGATTAGTTTAAATTTGAAATAGCAGTAATTTTCAGTACATTTCTAGTAACAATTACTAAATACAGAAACTTCGATGCATCGTTTCTGAAAGAAACTGAAAAAAAATCAAATGGTATAACGAGAGGAAAAAAGACCGAAACTATTACAAGGCATTGAGGTTACATTATATATTACTTTACATCTTGTTGAATATTACTTACTTTAATTATATATTCCATACAAGCTCATGTGTTATTGTGTTGGGTATCTGTCTGATTGTGTATACATGCACATTATCATCTACCACACAATGGTATCCTGTCATACCTTACATGGTATTAGACAGCAGGAGATTCAGTGCCAGCCAAGCGTTGCCTTGTTGCGGACATATTAAATGCTCATCTGGTGTACGTGTATGAACAACTGACGTACCAAAGGCGACGCTTTATTAACACGCCGGCAGAGTACGCCACCAGTTCCCTCGAGAGTATTGAATTTGCATGCACTTGCAGTTTTTCATATTTAGAATGTTATTCAAAGTGTTTATGTTGTTACCGAGGTTAGGAAATTTACATGAGAAAGGAATATTAAATATTCTGAATTTGAATTGCGTCTACAAGGGTTAAGAACGGAAAATAAATAACTGTAGCAGATATTAATATGTATATGAGTTCATTGCAGTCAAACGAAATTGAATATTAAAGTAAAATTAATAAGATAACGCATGCATCAATCTTCATGTAATAAATAAATGTATATATAAGATTCTGTAAAAATAGCTTTAAACTAAGGAACAAATGATGATGCAAATTGAAATTTTCAGTATTGTATTATTATTTATACAACCTCATTGGTTGACTGTGAGTAAAAGTAGATTTATATGATAATGATGTATTAATTCAACATGATATAGATAATTATTACGCTATTCATTCCGACCCGCAGGTATATAACATGTAAATTTACCATTTACGTAGTAGGCTTATGTATTCAATTGTGAAGATGGTAGACTTGCTCTAACAGAGCGGAATACAATATGAAACGTAATTTGTATCTCTTTGCTCTTTACAGTGGATCGAGAAATAGATTAGATAGCTCAGCTGATACGGCAGTGTTCATTCATTTACCCTGGGTATATCTGTGTATCGTGCTACTTAACTGGAATTACCGACTTTAAATACTCGTGGCGCTTTGTGTACGTGTGTGCCACGTGACTAATATAGATTATTCTGTAGATTATTTTCGAACTGCTGGTTTCCAACAGCCTCCGACTTCGAGCGCGGGATTAATTGGAACTAGTAGAGAGCTTAGTTGTACCGTCGTTCAATAGTTTGTGTAGCTGCTGTAATATATTGTGAAGAAATAATTAAAATTTTCTTCTACCTTCATGCGCAATATTCTAAATATTAAACATACGACCATCTCATGCTTACTTACTAAATATTACAAAATATACTTTAATACAAATTTATAAATAAATTTTCATGACTTTTATCGAAAGATATTAATCAATTATTTCTTTAAAAGCTATTTGACAATATGTATTATTTCTATTCCGGTTTTGTAATTGTTTTTTTTTTTAATTTACAAGAAAGATTAAACGCATATTTCTGGCAGGGATATTGCGAAACCCCGCCCCCCCCCCGCCCACGCCTTTAGTATTTACAGACGAGACACACATACCTCAGTTACCATATCCTTGATGCGACGCTATGACGCTTCTTTCCACTTGAGTTCCACGTATACTTTTTCGCAGAACTCTATTATTTCAGAATAGTTCTGAAGAAATTGTTGACGTGCTTCTCAGCAAGTAGTTTTTCACTGAGTTTTCTATTTTTTATTGGCCGGGGCGTTATGTCTTGTATGTCTGCTCACTTATTTCACTCGATACCGACTGTACTGTGTGTTTAGGTGAAATATTGACGTATATTGATCTCAAGTTTTTAGTCTGATATTGAAGTCTTGAACGGTGCCAGAAATACGTCGCTATACTTCGGATCCCAATCGTTATAAACTTTATATGGAATCTATCAAATATTTCACATGTGGAAATATGGAACAAATGCGAAGTACAAATAATTTATTAATGCTAAATAGTACGTTGTCAGTTGTTGTTTCGTAGTAAGTAATAATTTAATGTGTCGCTTCGTCGCAATATCTGTACAGAAAGTAACAAAACTAATAGTAATAAATCATTAATGTCTCAATTAAAATTGTAACAGAGTACACTGTTATCGAGAAGGTCAGGAATAATATAAATGTATCATAATTATATATGTCTTATTTGTGGTTTTTATAAAAATAACCATCAGTATGTACGATAGAGAATGGAATTATCAAGATTTAAATAATG
>JAGJTL010005947.1:557252-569452 GCA_022063505.1 Calosoma granatense | reverse complement strand
CCCCCCCGCCCACGCCTTTAGTATTTACAGACGAGACACACATACCTCAGTTACCATACTCTTGATGCGACGCTATGAAGCTTCTTTCCACTTGAGTTCCACGTATACTTTTTCGCAGAACTCTATTATTTCAGAATAGTTCTGAAGAAATTGTTGACGTGCTTCTCAGCAAGTAGTTTTTCACTGAGTTTTCTATTTTTTATTGGCCGGGGCGTTATGTCTTGTATGTCTGCTCACTTATTTCACTCGATACCGACTGTACTGTGTGTTTAGGTGAAATATTGACGTATATTGATCTCAAGTTTTTAGTCTGATATTGAAGTCTTGAACGGTGCCAGAAATACGTCGCTATACTTCGGATCCCAATCGTTATAAACTTTATATGGAATCTATCAAATATTTCACATGTGGAAATATGGAACAAATGCGAAGTACAAATAATTTATTAATGCTAAATAGTACGTTGTCAGTTGTTGTTTCGTAGTAAGTAATAATTGTGTCGCAATGTCTGTACAGAAAGTAACAAAACTAACAGTAATAAATCATTACTTTCTCAATTAAAATTGTAACAGAGTACACTGTTATCGAGAAGGTAATGAATAATATAAATGTATCATAATCATATGTGTCTTATTTGTGGTTATTATAAAAATAACCACCACTATGAACGATAGAGAATGGAATTATCAAGATTTAAATAATGTCACTGTTTTATTTAGCAATTAAATATTCAGAAACTGCAATTGATAATAATTTTATAAAGAATGATAATAATGCACATTTATAACTTGTAATATAGAATTGAAATTCTTGATAACTTTTGCAAAATTCACCAATACGCTGAACTACATTAATTACGTTAGAAATGAAATTACTAATCAAATTTGCACTGGATATTATAATTCCTTTACTCATCAAAAGATGGTAAGAATTCTCGGAAGAGTACATAACATAATTAAACTAAGATATCAAGCAATCAGTGAGATTTATTTCGTAACCGTCGATCAGAAGGACGACGTAGCACTAATTAGAAATTCAAAATGGAGCATGCACTGTCACATGTTGGACATCACAGTGATTCCCTCGTGCTACTATTAGCTACTACTTGTGTCTGCTTGGCTCTGTGTAGCTCCTGTACCTACACTAACTGGATTCAGAGGTCAACTCGGTAATTACAGATGTCTCCAGGGGACGTACAAACGGACACATACATGGCACGTGTGTGTGCACATGGACGATTTGGAACAACTTTGTTCCCATTTAACCAGCGAAAAAGTATCAGGATTTAAAACCGAGATATTTAGTAAGCAATAGTTGATTTTTTCGGGTAAGTCATAAACAGCATTTCTTCTGTATTGCTTAAATTGTTTCTTTATCATTGTATTACAATACTTATCTTATATATTAAGTACATACGAATGTAAATTTCATATGATGCAATGATTTATATTCTGTTAGAATTATTTCTAACCCTTAACACTTGAATGACGCTGAATTAACGGCATCACGATCATACCCAAAAATTGAATGTTGTCGAATAAGCAACATACAAGAGATATACATTTTGACTTACTCAGGAGTCTAATTAAATTAGTTTTCCACCGTTAAAGGTTAATATAGAATCTTAATGTTTATTCTAATTTCTTTTCTAAATTTGGTTTTCAATCAAATAGCTTACTTATATTTCTTCTAAACTTATAATTTACACGAATTTTATTTTGAAGTCTAAAAACCCAACGATTGTGATATTATTCCTTCGAACAGAAATATACCAGTCAGTATTCAGTGTATTTTATCGATAACCCCTCCAACTGTAAAAAAACTTTCAATATTGACACAATCACATTAACGGTTAACCGTAGTTATTTTTGGTACGTCGAAATGTCCGACGAAAATGGGTCTGAAATCGAATGACGTCTGGTCGGGACCAATAGGCAGAAAAAGATAATATTACTACGAGGTAAAGTTATGTAAAAATTTCTATATCTGCTGTACTTTTTATTAACATTTTTGGTGTAAATGAGAATTTTATATAGGAATATTGAACTTCATTTTGAATATTTTTTACTCATAGTAAGTATATTACATAATACAAGTCAGAGAAAAACATATTTATTCTGTAATATATTCTAGACATTATTTCATTCATGGTAATTTCATTCTTCCAGTGTACTTATAATTCTCTCACCAGTTGTGCCAGGTGGAATGAGAATTTGCACACTTGTTCGTTTCACTGTTGTTCTGGACAATGGTCACGAGTATTTACCAAGCTGTACTATTTTCTAACCACGGCTGTTATTGGTTGCACCACCGCTAGAGTACACCACTGTACTGTCCGAAGTTTCCCGCAAGTCAAACGGAAATGCCGGAGCCAGACTCCTCTGTACACACCCTTTGTTTTAATCTTGTCGGGGCGTTTTCATTGTTTTTCTTTTGTCCTTGCGTTCCCGCGATAAAGAACGAATAGCCGGTTCGCTTCTTCAAAAGTTCTGCTTTACGATGTCGAGTGCATTACACCATGACGCCGTCAGCAAAACGCACGTCAAGTTATCTCTTGATCTCGCTGTCAGTGTCGGCGTTTTAATTATTACACTGATGTAATTGTACTGATTTCTTTATTAAACGTTGCGACATATAGTGAAGTGCGTGTTTATTAACGTATACCGAGGATTTTATTATTTACCTTAATTGCAACCAGTACACAGGTTCGTACATGTTCAAGGAGAGTGTCTTGGAAAATGTTGACACCGCTGTGCTGTGACTATACACTTCAGATTAATGAAACCTAACAATAGATGTACGAACTTTGTAGATAAATCGACTTTGTCAGCTATCTTACATTGTGAAACTACGGATATATTTGTAAATATTAATAAATTAATTAATACTATTATTATCCAAAATGAAGTTATATCCTTATATACTATATTAGTATGTACTGCTGCAGTATGTCAAACTGTTACATACATGATCACATAATTGATATGTTAGTTATAATCCATTATTGAGACGATGCAATTAGTGTTAGATAGCTGTTTGTTTCTATGTCGCGTGATGCATATGTGTGCGTGTGTGTAGCTGACACTTTGTACATTTGTACAATCTCTGGAATAATCCTTGGAATATAAGCACGAGGGAATCTGACAATAGTGTCAATCAGATATCGACAATACAGTCTGACAACACTGTGAACAATATAATAGTTCCCCTCTCAGCATATTGCGTATTTCAATTCATATACCAGTTCTGCTAACAACAATTATACAACCGTTCCTGTAACGTGTATTGTATCTCAGCAAATTGATAATTTTACTAGAGGAAAAGCGCACATTATACTCTACACGCTTCAGTTCAATGTGCGAAACGTTTAGTTTAATTTACTATTATCTGTAGTAACTAGCTTGTTATCCGTTGTTATTTCATGCTCTCTCCATGCAGATATTACAAATTAACACACAAATTGGTCGTTTAGTTTCGAAATTACTAGTTGATAAGTGTTGTATTATACCAACTAGATGCAAAGAGAACTGTACTTTGTATGAACAGACTGATGAACAAGGTAAAACACAGATGGATTTTGATTTTACGATGCACTATTTCATTTCACTAAAGAAATTAAATGCAAAAAATGGTTTGCTCAGAGATAAAGCATTCTTTATTTAAATAGCATTTAGTTCCAGTAAACAGATTTGATATTGTTCGTTTTAATTCAAGAATTAAATAAATAAACCTTCCTAATAACAGCAGTAAGATTAACGTGTAGTTACTACAAAACACAGATTTACTTTACTAATGAAATTTACCTTTTTTACTAAACAAGATTTTCAAATTAAATGTCAGTTAAATTGAATTTTTAAACAATGATATAACAGACATTTACAGAACTTTACTGTAAAATAACATTTAAGCGTGCCTATTTACATTCACCTGATTGTACTTAGGAGTAATAAGTATTGCCAACATAAATCTACACTGAAATAATTCAACAGTACTTAGTGTGCAATACAATGAACAACAAGTAGACATAATTTACACTGGTGTATAATTTCATAAAGTAACTACATTTCAAAACTTATGACAACCCGCGCACGCTACTTACCGTATTTCTAACAGCAATCTACACAAAATGGCGCGAAAATTTCAACACTAACATATGTATTAGAGAAGTAAATTCACATCACGAAGAGCCTTTTCGTGTGTAATTATCCAGCTCTTCCGTGTTCCAGAACTTTGGATGGTGCGCAGAGAAACTTAGTCACCTTCAACAGCCAGCAAACGGAGCAATAGAAATGCATCGTAACGATTACGGGGACGAGCGCCAGAAATGAAACTTACTTCCGCTATTCTCCGCTCCGACAACTTTACCCTATCTTACTCCTGCTACTATTATACACTGCTACTGAACTCAACCTAGTACATACTTACACCCACCGCCCCTCTGCACTCGTCCAGAATGGACTGTGCCATCGTTAGTGTGAGTATGTGAGGTTAGGCACAGCCCAGTTTGTAGTATATCGCAGTTCTTGCTAACTAGCGAGCTACTACACTTATTGTTTGGTTAAATCGAGCGCGGTTATTCGCGACAAAGAAATTAATTAATCTGTTCTCAGGTTAAGAATTTAGTATAACGAACAATCTACCTAGTTCAGTGAGAATGCTATCGATATTAGAATACGTTGTACGTTTCTACTCTTTATTGAATGTTAAAATATCGACAGTTTATCCTAGGCAACTGGTATATAAAGTGATGATTCAATTCAGTTTAATTTTCAAGAAGAAGAATTACTGTCCTGAATGCACTAAATATTTACACCTGGACAATCTTTCCTCCGAATTGTTATAAAGGATTTAGTATCGTATTATCAGTATCTTGAAATTTATTTAAAACTTACCTTTATTCGTAGTGAATATACGTTTAACACATCATGTTGCATTTTTATGACGTCATTTACTAGTGAAAATGGTATATAAGAACGCGGTAAGCCATAAAATATGTCATCTTGTAAATTTAGTGACACATCACAAACAAAATCTGCAACGATAACATTTTATAAGCCGCACATCTAAGCGTCATATAATTTATGATGTAAAACTTGAAACGGAAAATATATATTCTTGTACGCCTGTACAACGTCTTATAGTTGACCTAATTTCTCTTAACGCATGTTTGAAATCAGTTAGCCCCCTTAATTTGATATTTTATAACACAATATAAAATATGAGTAACTTGAACTGACGATGTAAATTTGACATAAATTGTTGCATAAAATTTATAGCTTCACTAAATTAGTTTGAAATTGCACATTACACGTTAAGAAAGTATACTTAACTGTTAGATTAATAACTAGACTAGAAAATTTATTGCGATATTGTATAATATACTGGTAAATTTTACAATATTTTTGATCCAACAATATTACAGAAACTATAGATTATGTTAAATTACAACTGAAATATATTTTACTGTAATTATTCGACGAATTAAACAATATTTAGACTACTTCGGGGAGTACGAAAATTATAAATATGCCTATGGTAATAATTATTAATTGAAAACGGAGCTCGCTTTGACACATATAATATTATTTATTAACCGGGCAACATTCGGTGTACATATTTAATCGTGTGTGAGAAGGATACGGTCGTGTTTAGGTGTTTTAGTGTGTACCGACTCCCTGCAGTGCAACAATTAGGCTTAATGGATAATAATCTACTGGGACGTTAACATTGTTTGTGTTCAATTCCCGTAACTTCTATATAACTTGCTTACCGACCTCGCCGACCCGGTCACGCATTTATTATAACCATATCTTCTACCGTGGTCACTTTCAGATACGCACGCTCATGTAAATTGGAATTTATATTTCATGTTCTGCTCGCCTTAGTTTACTACACAAACTTTCCATATATCAATCGTTCCGTTAAATATATATAGTCTAATTCATATAAAATGTCCCTGTGTATAGTTTCTCGAAGGAAAATACATTTTATGGTCAATATTACTCCACATGGCTACTATGGATTCAGCAAAATGTACTGATGTTTACCGAGAACAAACACGTTAGAAATAATAAAGTTAGTATATAGGATGCTGCAGGACAATCGGTGATTTTTAAAAATATTTGTTTTGTCAAATAACAAATCTTGAATTACAGAATATGCTATTAATTTTTTTAATATATCTTCGAAATAACCTGCGTTTCCTGTGCACACAATCATCTAATTTTCACGTATATTTAACACAATGTGGTGTTTCAAAAGAAATGTATAATACACTATATGATATTCGAATATACAAGCAGGGAACAATGAAATTATTACATGTGTCACAATGTAACATACCTTTCCCCTACCCCACCATCCTCATAACGAATATAATATCCTACCTCACCTTAGTATTAGTAAACAAGTTTGTACTGGTTTGTACTGGTATGTAGGTTAGTGTAATGTAAAACTGTTCTTATAATTCGTTTTGTAGACTTATCGTAAGGACTTTTCACTGCTCGTCGTAGAGAACTGTTGGGGCGCGCGGGGAGGGATGAGTGTGAGGTTTCGGTAATTTACTGACTTGTGCGTGTTGGAAGTTGGATGTAGTGTTTGGGAGGATCTAGCCCAATGTCTACAAACAACAATGCCATGGCTTAATGTGGCTTGTTCAAGTGGGCCATTTCCCGAGCACGAAAATTTGGAAGTGGGAAATTCGGTGAACGAGGATTAAGAGAAGGGATTTTCAGTGAGTTCGTTTAACAACTGCAAGTACAGAACGCTTTGATAACAAACACGTAACTAACACACGATTTTATATGACATCTCATCACACGGACTCTTCTTCCGACACAACGAAATAAGTTTTAACTTTATTAATCAAACTTTATATTAACACAGTTTTGCTGCCATGATTATATAGTATAAAATATAATTCTTGATAAAGTGAATCTACTGTAAAGAAAGCTAATAATATTAAAATAAAATTTGAAACTTTTTTTCTTCTTATTTACACAATAAAGCTATAATCTATGTTTTATTTTTTTCAATATATTTTACATTCTTGATGGAATATTCCTGACAATATATATTTTACGGTAAATGTTTAACCTTTGAAACTGTTCAATATTCATGATTAAATTTCAAGGGAGAAAATTATATCGGACCAATGCATATTAAATATTCATTAACGCACTTTTTATGTAATATGCATTTATTCATAATATGCATAATTTCGTTATTATTTATGAGAAATATGGATGACAATAGGGAATAAATATTTGCTTATTTCGAGATCAAATATTGTCTTTAACTTGAGAGGGTTGATGTCAATGTAATAATAATTTCATGAAACAAAAAGTAAAATTGAAAATTTTGCTAAAACATTACAGCTATTCGACAGGAAGCGAATAAGATAAAAAATCAAGGATTCACCTTTTATTTTGCTTCATCATCCCTTCAATATAGTATTCATGTAAAGTGTCTACATAAACAAAAATATATAAATATATTAATTACGTTCTTATATTATTAATTTTCCATTCCATTTAGATGAATACAACAGGCTATATCTATATCTGAACATGCCAGAATTATTTCATATTTGAGAACGATTTAAGCATGAGATTTTCGCAGAATATTATTTAGAATATTTTACTTACGGCTGGACGGATATACTTTAGTTCGTAAAGGAATAGACAGGCTTATGCTTTGTGCATATTCCGCAAAGGTTTGAAGTTAAACTGCTAGTTCCTGTGTTTCTAAATTGAAATATCTTGTTGGAGCATGAATAGAAGATGTGCATTTAATAAGATGTCCGCAACAAGACAAAATAGTAGTACCGCTTTTGCACTTTGAAATTACAAACTACTTCCAGTTACTTCGTAAACTAACACCAACTCGAAATATCCACAAATTTCATATTTCAAAATTCTGTTTAAAAATCAAATTATAATAAATATTTTTCATGATCTTTTAATATCCTTTTCTAAAATATAAATAGATTTTGAGAATCTCGAACAAATGATTGTTGACCTTATTTATTTCCGAAATACCAATCTCAATATTTCACGTTTCCAAATCATTCATTGCTTGGTTTTTTAACAACAATATAAAATGAAGAGTCCTTTCCGGGTGAAACTGAAAAAAGCAGTAGTACTTTTTAAAGTAAAAAATGAAAGGAGTATGCACTATTCACCGCAATTATTTCTCATATATATTAAATCCGAGGCTGGCATGCAAACAAATGTTTGCGTGGTTGTAAAATGATGTAGCTCATCTAGAAGCAGGAAACACAACAACAATAACGTATCCGACAGCGCATCTTATTAATTTACCTGCAAAGTACAATGAGTTTTCATCAAACATTCACAACGGAGAACAGCAAGGAGCACAGGAGCAGCTATGGTAAGTAATGAGAGATAGCAACGGAGCACGTGGCAATGCAACGTTGCCAGTACATAGTGCCAAGCCGGACCCGTTCCGTAAACACAACGAACAATCAAACATGCCAGTTGCTAGAACATTCATCTTGGCATCGTGTACCTCGCGGGTGCTTGCATGTATTTACGTGCACAGCATCACGACAACGAGGATTCGCTGTTATACTGGTGGTAGTGGTGGTGGTGGTGCGTCTCATATGCGGGACGTTTGTTTAGCGTGTGGTGTGCTGCGACAGATGTGTTATTGGAAGGTTTACGGTGCCATGCTACCGTTTCGGAAACATTAACGCTACGTAGTGAGACCGATAACATGCAGATGTGTACGTGATTCTGATTATATACATCGCTGGATACTGCAGTGCTTTGAAATGCATATTCTTCGAGGTAGATTCGTCAGAGTGATAACGCCTCGGACACAGATGTATGTATGAGAAGAAATAACACCGTTCAGCCACGTTATGAATATCAGATGTGAAGTACCTATAGGAAATGGAAATACATACCAGAAATTGATATGTTAATACGTATGAGCAAGTCATTATCCTGAGATGATTGGCAACACGGTAATAATTCAATAGATTTAACAGAATATTGTTTTTCATGTTGGGAAGAAGAAATTTGTTCATTTTACAAAGTTCTGTATATGTTAAATACATGATTATACATATATGTGAATATGATGATTGGTTGTAGAGACGGGGGATGTATTTGGAACGGATATTGGGATTGATATTAATGCTAGAAGATTATTCTGTGCTATACTGGATAATGTATGGAGATAACGTATCGTCTAACGTGAACATGTTGACGTAGGTAGTGTGAAATATAGACCCTTCCAAAGTAATTATAAAGTAATAGTGTATATGATTCATAATACAAGAGAAGCAGTTTAGTATGATTATATATATATATATATTTCATTTTGGATCGAGACGTAATTTTCCGGGTACGATATTCCTAATGTTGTTCTAACGTCTATAAATTAATGTAATACACTCTGTTTTAATTTCTATGTTAATAGAAATAAAATGTATAATGTATAAAGATGAACCACCTACTTTATTTCTGCATCCCATAATCATTCCTTCAGGTCAAACAAACTGGATGATGACACTGGGCAGTAATATAGCCCTGTAATTATTGATAATTTAAAATGAATTAAGGAACAAAATACACAACTAATTAAGTTTCTGGATTTCATATATAATATTCCTTATTTCGGATTCATTCTTATATAATTCGGATAACATTGAGAAATGCCACAATGTAACTAGCTAGGTTTTTCTTCTCCTTTAAAATACTCCAAACTTATGACCTTTTTAAATTACATAAAATTATCTAGATAAGAAATTCGTAACACGATTATATAAATTGCTTTTATCACGGTCTCAGGCTAATCCAGGACACGTTAAACCTCGTGTCGCGGTAATAAATAAAAGTCAATAATAGCCGTACAGTCCCTGGTCACCATTAATCCAACTATAACGAGAAAAGAAGAACTGAAAAAGACGCAATAAAAAGTGTAATTAAAAGCCATTAAACTCTCGACTCTACATCACTGGTCCTAATCTGTACTCGCATTACCATCCGACCGACACGAAATTCCCTAATAGAATGTAACGAACATCATCTGCACATGCGCACACACATTCACTTCTCAACACCGACTCGATGTCGTGTTAAATCTTGCACACGCAAGCATGTATATATACAGTGGTGAATATAGTGTAGCACCTTTATGCTCAGTATGGCATGGAAATTCACATCGAATAGGATTCCTGTGCCCCTGTCGCTGTACGACGCGGTGTGTTTGTACATAGAATTGTTAGGCGTGTTTAGTTAGAGCGCGGCGGTGAGCTCTGTAGTACAAGTAGCTGGGTTTCTCAATCTCTTCCTGTAGCCAGTTTGCTCCTTGTGGTGTTATTGTTGTTGTCGTTATGTTAGGGATATGTTTGCTACCGCACTTGATTTCAGCCTTTTGTTGTGTCTCACTGTGCTTCTGCTGTTCATACGCGTACAATACATTCCGGCACCAATAACTTACTGCCAGCTTGTTTTATTACTGTTTATGTAAGACTCCTTTGTGGCACTCTCTGTCAAAGTCAACACGGAAACATTGCTGTATTTTATCAACGTGTAACGACTTGCATGTGCTGCAACGGTTATTGCCTTGTATGTGCTCCATCTTACATAGCTATTACATAGGTATCCTGATGTTCATTACCGTCACTGCGATTCTGTTGGCTGATGTGATATTTTTCTAATAATTACATGAGTTTTAAAATGTATAAAGTATATTTAATGAATAAGTATGCTTAAAGGTTCCTGTATATACACCAATCTTAATTAATTATCCCATAAACTTGAATATAAAAATAATTTAAATATGGCTTTATTACAAATGGGGTTAGCTACATATTTGAGGTTAAGAATATATGTTTTTTCTTAGAAAATTTTCTATTAAAAATATAAGGAATACTCGACGTTCGTATAGAATATTTACCAGGTTGTATTACAAATATCTGTACTACATTTCCACACGCTACATGTATTGTTGAATATTAATAATTAATGATTGACATATTGATTGTAATCCTATAATCACATTTAATAATTTCATATTGTACAATTACACTAATCCCTATAATGTTCAACAAAAACTACATTAAACATAGCCGTTAATTATAAAATAACCCTAGAAAATCTATTAAAATCACATTAAAATCCATATGTAAATATTAATCTACTACAATAATTATGCTCTATATTCAATTTAGGTATTTTATTGGAAATTTTGTATTCGCATGTCGTGTACATAATTAAATAATATCGGATTATATGGTTATATTCAATATGGGCTCGTGTTACAGGAATAATAATATTTTATTTGTTACAGATCAACAAAGCGCTACAGAAAATAACATCGAAAAAAAAACATCACTTGAAGGTGAGTTGATATAACAATTTTGTTTATTTTCTTATATCTGCGAGAGACGTGACACTTACTGTGTTATGAAATCACTTGGCGTGTAAAAAATAATATTATTCTTGTGTAACATGATCTGCGACTATAAGATGTCCTCGAAGTAGAAAAAAATATATGATATACACCAAATACATTTTTTCATTTTAAAATTATTTTTATTAGAATTTGTTACTGGTTGTACACGGAAGATAAGATAGATATAAAGAAAGAAATTATTTCCGTGTTTACACATTTAATTCCATGCTTCTTACATGTTAATTTTGAGCGTCATATTCTGTTTAAGTACTCCACTTTCTGAGGACGTGCATAATTACTGGGCCATTTCGCTTAATTTTCGTTTTCGCATTCAGAAAACAAACATCGCAGGTATATTAATTGTTTGTTCTACACTTAAACACGTGTTAATTATAGAAGAAAACATGAAATTGGGCAAAGATTTCAATTTTCATCCTGATACCAGAAGATATTCAAATATTTCATTCAACATTCACGAGTGAATGGTAGGAGCCGGGCATGAAATGTGGATTTAGCTCTTTTTATTTTCGCTAATAAAAATGGAAAAAAAGGCCTTTTCGCTGACTAATGTACTACGTCAACATGTCAAAAGCTCGCCAATTCTCGTCAACCGCTCGCTGTACTTTGCCATTAGCTTTGTTCACGTCCGCGGTGTGCCTGTTACATTCCTCCACAACCATTCTCCCTCCTCCTCCACCTCTTCCTCCTTGCCTGCCACCACGCAATTGACCTACCATAATCCCTGGCGTGTGACCTACGGCGGGGCTGTCACG
>JAGJTL010005947.1:533753-557244 GCA_022063505.1 Calosoma granatense | reverse complement strand
TGTCACGCCCGCCATATCACTTTAATAGAACTCAAATTGGACGTAAAACCGCATATTTTCGGATGATAACGAAAGAATAATGGAATGTCATTTGTGTACGATGAAAAATTATTCATACACTGTGAGAGGTATATCAAATCTGATCGTTAATTAATCAGCCCCGAGGGGGCGGGCCATGTTTATTAGATGATGCTTTGAAACTCTTCAATTTTTTTACCTACATTTTACAAAAGGAGTGGATCTCTGGCAGCTGTAATAATCGTCAGTGAAAATTTGGACATTGACTGCCTGAAACTAGGTCAAAAAAAAAATATTCATTGTTGCATCAGAATATTCACTGCGTTTGAATATATCTTAGTAATATGAAAATGATTATATTATTAAATAGTTTCTTTGCAAAAGAAAAATGTTTCGAAAGAAATTCTAATTTTAAAACAGTTATATATAGATATCCGTAAAGAATTGTTGCTAACTAACTATTGGTTTTGTATCTTAAACATTTTTCGTGGCTAACAACATACTTCATAACACTGAGGTGACTAATATAAGTATAGTTTAAGTATGATTAATTAAAAACTTTACCAACCATTTGTTGAAAAATCATTAGACGTTGAAAATATTCTGCATGACGAGAAACTTTTTAAAAGCACTGACACAAGTTGCTCATTTTTTTGCTCTACAATGAGTGAACACCGTTTCGCGGCACACAAATTGTGTAATTTGCAAGCGGTCTAGCGATGTGGCGGTTGGTGATATATTCTGTAGTGAAAGTCTTTCGCCGAAACAAAAGCACTTCGTTGACAAGGCGCTATTGGTGAACACAAAAAGACGTGCAAACAATGATTGTAGAAAGTTTTATAAAGCGTAATTCAATGATCTGCGAGTAAATATCATAAAAAGAAACGAACTTCAGTTGTATGGAGACCATATTAAAACTTTTCATCATAAACAAGCCGTGCCGTGCGGAATTGAGAACGTTCGAAAACGAGAATGACAGAGAACACCAACTTGCCAAACTTTATACGCGCGCGCGCGGCACTCCGAATCGAGCCCTTCATAACTTCACCCTGACTCAGCGTATTTTATTTTTAAATTTTGGGCAATATGATTTGTGAAAACGGAGACTTATTTTATGGACTAAGTTTTAATAAGGTTTTTTCTTTCTACAAATAAGTTATCGAAAAATCATGATATCCGTTTGGAAAATCTGGTGTTATAAAATTGGAAGTGAATTATACGAATTTTACCATTTACTGCGTAGTTATAAAGTGTATAAATAATATAATTAAAGAATAATTTTGTAATGTTTATTTATGTAATACATTGTTTATTACCTTTTGCATATTTGAACGTAAGATAAAATTAAAGGTAATTTTAAACTTAATATTTTGTACAGTGCTGAAATTTCAATTAAAATTTTACAACTTCTTATACTTTATGAATCATAAAGATAAATGAAAGATGGACTTGAACTGGATACCGTTGATATTTGGCGTTATACTTTTAATTTTACATACTAATCCACGCCTGTTCAAGAGGCACGAGTAATGGTCATTTCAGAACATACCACGCACATCGCAACCCTCCAAAAAATGTGCTGTGTTGATTACAGTCTTCTTAAGGTTGTAAATTTCCTAGTTACGACTGAACGTTCGCTATCTACGACCGTAAATGGGTATCCATTTATGACCTCTTCTTGTTGATGGTTCCGCCAACTAACTGAAAAAGGAACACCGCTCCTGTTTACATCCGGACGCAATTCTGTATCGAACTGTTCCGCTTTTTCTTCTTCTTCCTTTTAATCGGCTTAGAAACAGACATGTCAACGTAAGCTGTTTTATTCTTTGAAGCAAAAGAAATGGGAGGAAATCAAAAGTAGTATTTTATTTTCAATGTGTGTGGGATCAGCTGGTTTTTGTGCTTTTGAGGTAACAAGATGTCTGTAATACGGATTTTCTACGTGAAACAAATAATGATGAAATACATAGGATGCAGTGTGTCTCACATAGTACGTTTCCACTGCATTGATTTAAGCTAGTGACGTCAGTTTTCAGAAGCATATGTGAATTATAACCAGCTGACGATTAATTTCACGGCATATTACATATGTGGTCTGTGAAAACGTTTCACCATTACCGGGAAAATTATTAAATTACTATTCCTAGAATTTATTGCATTCTATTTTGAATAATGATTAAATATTCGCTTCATCTTTAGTAATATTCAAAGGAATATTAGTTGAATATCTTTAAATAAACTGGTATTGTTAGGACACCTAATAAACTAATCATTGCAAGGAAAAAGTCAAGAAAATGAAATATGAACGGACTATGGAATAATTACTGGTTCAGCATATAATCCAAAAAAACTTGTAATATGTTCGTTCAACTTCTTTGCGAGGTTAAAAGCAAAAAGATACTCCATTTTTATTGTTAAGTGTATCATTCTGTTTGGTTGCATTTTTTATTGCAAGCACTTATACAGCTACAAACATGTAATTTTCCCTTCAAACAGATGCCAATCTAATAGAGTATTTACTATCAATCATCTTCTTGCGAACAGAGAGAGAATTAAATTTAACTCGACTCAGCATTGGTACATAAATGTGCTTGTCCACAGCTACGCTTGGTCACACACAGCACGTGATATAAAATACTGGACGATCGTTATAATTTCATGCTTACCAAGCATATTCAGCGCGCACCCCAGCATTCATATGGGTACGCGCATACCTTCGTGCATCGCCAACGTCTCAAGAATGATGTTGTGAAGCTAAATAACAAGGTTTTTATTGCCGTGGCGAATGTGCATACAGAATATTTTATGTACAATTTAAAGTCAAGTTAAACGCGTAACTTTATTGTCGTGTTAGGGATTTTTTTTACTGCATTAGGGACACAGTGGAACGTTGCTTGTCTTACGAGTTTCTTTTTGATGTTTTGCATGTAATTGCTTTTTTTTTTCAATATGTGACATGGTTAAATTTATACTTAAACTATATACTTCTTTATAAAATATATCCTGTACTTTTCTGCATGCCTTATCTTGTAAATCTTAAATTAAATATCTCTAAAATGTAATAGCTATTTAGAATAGAAATAATGATAATGATCAAAGTAAATGAATATCTCTTTTCTGAAAATATATTCCCCCTAAAGTGAAATGAAGAACTGAGTATAATTAATGACTGTAGAAAGGGTTTTCATAGAGTCATTAGAAATAAATTTATCAGTGTATCTGTCTCGAGTCAATAATAGGATACAGTACTAAAAGTTATAAAGCTGTTAAGCTTTTAGACTTGAAACTTGTGTCGTTCAATGTTATTGCTTGTTCATATGAATATCACGAAAGATTCGTCCTTGTGCAATCGAAATTCCACAGTGAAAGCTTTTATGCTACCAATTAAACTTTACAAAACGATTCTACAGAAAAAAAGCTGAACTTTCTTTAATTACCTATATAAAAACAAATTGACTTTAGAAAACGTTCTTTCAGAGGGATTCGGAAAGCTCATTTCATTCAATTTACAACTTTGGTCTTTTTCTAACACTATGTAAGGCCTGTATTTAATTACGAAATAACAAAGCCAAATCTTCGGTCCGACATAACCTCACTGTTCCGTCAGATACGCGGCGTCAGAAAAAAAACAACAATCAGAATTAATATTACTAATTTGGCGGGGACTCGCGTTAAACAAAAGAGATTTTATCTTTAGCTTATCAGTTTTAATTAAAGATATTAAAACATAAATTCACCGTGTCTCCGACAGACTCTTGCTTTGTTCAAACGCGAATTTACCCCTTTGTAAGTGGGAAGAATGGAAGAGTAAACTGGAAATTTAATTTATTCTCTAACCTACATTTCAACAATATGTTAACGGAATAGTACATAATCCTGAAAAAAAAATTTGTAATGTAATATTACCCAGTGGACCAGCAAAATACAATTTCATTTTACTAATGGCAACGTTTACATTTGAAAAACAAACTCATATTTTAATTCAGTACAACTATCACATGAAAGCTTTCTACTTTTCTATTCCATGAAACTCTTAACGAGAAAAATGTCATTGGGAAAATGAAGTTTACAAAATAAAAAACCTGGTAAATAATAAATATTTACATAGAACAGAAGTAAATAGTTTTTTCTTAACAGTATATTTAAATAGCTGAGCTTGAATGGTAAATATATTGTTATTTAACATTTAACTTGTTATTCATTATGGACATGGAAGAACATTTTATTTTTACACTAAAGTATCGAGGATAAATATTCTATAAACACCAAGCATCGTGAAATAGGTTTTGCCGCTGTTTTATTAAAAAATCAATAACTTCTCTTTCTATTATCTGTACTGGAACTAAAACTATATAATTTTTCCCGGATGTTCGTGTGACCGTGTTTCACACAGATGTGCAAACAGGATGAAGCCGGAAACAATGAGACCTATAAGAACAATGAAAAATGTACAGACACGTACGTAGAGGAAAAGTGTGTTTTTATGTACATTTAGAATGTATGTCCATAAATATAACATTCGGTACGGTGATCCGGATTTCAGTGTAGAATGTTCCAAATATCGTGGCATAAAATTCACAAATCTTTTGTCCTTTTCTTACGTAATAATTCAGTGACAGTTATATTAATCTTCCTTACTGTAGGAAGGAAATTACCAATATCATATAAAAGTATTCAAGTCGTCTGACATTTCGTTATGGAACGGAAATGATTAAACATTATATTGATGTCTTTGGAAGTATGAATTATTATCATAACTTCATCCTATCTACCAACAAAGAAACTGTATTACACGGTATTTTGTTTGAGAGTAGGGTTTTATTACTTCTAAATGGACCAGTAGAACTCCATAAATAAGTTTCTGAAAAGAACATCAACTCTTTAATCATCTACCGTGAATGTATTTATAGCAAACGGTTCACTTCTAAGTCACACAGACAAGTAAGTAAACGAGTGATATTTGCCCAACAAATATAACTGATCAGCTACATTCAAACATGGAATATCTATGGAAGCATGGACATTGGTATGAGTAGCGGAACCATTTGGAAACGAAGTAATGAACACCCGAACAGGGCCCCACTGTGTTTACAGAAAATATTTTCATTAAAAGACTAATTACAGTTCAGACTCCTGCTGATTCGTGTTTACCCTGACGTGGAGAAAAGGGCCATCGACAAGACCACGGAACTAATTATCGACACGCCGGGGCCCAGAGCTCTGTGAACGTGCGAAACAGGAAGCGGATGTTTCTCTCTACGGCACACTAGATCTTCTTCTTTCATTTGCTGTCTTACACACCGACCAAGTTACATGTACACACACGCGAGCGAACGAACGGGCGAACGAGCGGGTGCTCCGGAGAAAACAATTTCACATCGTACAAAAAAACATACACGCGCGGAACGCAACTTGATTTACACATGCCTTGTGATGCTTTTTATTAAAATAGAAGAAACAAAAGGCATTATGATTTATAGCGAATAACGGTGCACCGTTTCTTTTTAAAATATAAAAAGGTTAAATATTATGTTTGCCAGGATATAGTTTGTTACTTGTCATAGTGAATTATTGTTTTGATTATAATGATATTTTCTTACAAAAAGTATATACATTTTAATTACTTCTTTCTTCATATTTGTTCAGTTTTAAATGATAAAATTTCTTTACAAGTTTGAAATATTCTAAGTTGACGATTAATTGGATTTGTTCAATAAGAAATACAAATGTTTATTTAATTGTTATAAAGGATTCCAATAATAATTACTAAATTTTGATCAGTATGATTTTATATCAGGACAAATTTTGTTTACTCAAGACATGCTTATGTTATATATTCTATAACTGTAAATTAAACTAGTGAACTGAATAACTAACAGTTAAATTGAACAAGTCAACTGAATAACATAAATAATTGCATGGATAAGAAAATATCTCGAATAAACGTAAAATTATTAGTAGCAATAATAGGAGAGCATGTTTGACAAGGTGTGTGGATATTAATTAGGTGAGGAGAGATTTATATAGACAGAAATATCTATGTGGCAAATGATTTTAAGACAAAAACGGTCTGTTATCTAGATATACAGTGCCGCTTCGTGGGTAAAAAGTGCTTTTGTTCAAAGTATATTTCAGTGCTCCCATAAAACACAATTGTAAAATTATAATGAAATTCATTTTAAGAAATTTTTTTTATTTAGTTACTTTATTAATATAAAATTTACGTATGTGTATTATCACAAAAAAATCAGCATTATTTATTGTCTTAAAATGGCGCCATATCTGATAAAGCGTCTTTGTGTATGTAACTCAATAACCAGTTTTATGAGATTATGAAGTTAAGGAGAATTGTTACTTGAATATTTCTAATTATGACTGCGGACCCAGCACTAGCGGAAAAAACGCTAAGATGCTGAAGGAGAAGAAGAACGAATACAAGCCGACAACTGGTGATATCGGTTTTGTATCCATAGTTAGGCAAGACGTTTTTATTTCTCATAACGTTTGGTAATATTTTACTGCGAAAAATTATGATAGTTACAGGTGCCTCATACATCACTGTGACATTTTGCAGAATTCACATTTTAATAGTTACAGTGTAACAGTAATATCTAACATTGTACCACATTGCTTCAGGTGAAAATATTACAATGTCTTGGCCGAGTAATTTGTATGCAATTATTAATAAATTATCAAACTGTAATACATCTATATCTGGGAAATTAACATGTAATTTTAGAAAAATAATGATTTAGTTTAATGATAGTTTTGCTTGGCTGATATGAGTTCAATAAAAGAGCAGGGGTTCCTAACCCTAACCCTCCATATATACGTGACTGGTAAAATACATGTTATTGTTTACAATGTACAGAGAATTAATCTTGCAGTTATTGCGCTGTGATTTATTTGTCACAATATGTCGCCGCAGTTAAACATTACTAAACTGTTGTGTTTGTCGAGTAAGTTGCCAACATATGTACGGTAGTAGATCTATGTATCTATGTGTGTGTGTGCGTGTAGCTATTGGTGGTTTACAAGATGTGTACTTGAAAAGTTATTTATCTTGATGCTGGACAACGAGCATGTTCCAACTAAAGTTGCAAATGTGGTCAACTAGCGTTCGTGTATTCAAACAAATGAAGTTACAGATTGTTCGAATGTTCTCGAACTTAGTGTACCGGATTAAATGGCTATACATCTAAAGTTTTATAACAATGTTACTTACATGTTCTGCGACTCATACTTTAGATCAACAGTTCTTCTAAACTTGTCTATCCATGCCTAACCTTAACAGGATAATACTTTAAGCATCCTCTTTAATCATGGGTTACTCTTAAGGATTTATAAATTTAATACAAATAAATAGTCTACACAAAAAATATGTACATATATTATATAAATCTCTATAACGATTTGTTAGATAGAGCCAAAAAAATTATTAAATAATTTATAATGTATTATCATATTTTTGCATGTAAATATCTTCAAAATATTCAATGTATTTTTCATAAATTTTATAATTTACTGCAAATTCTGTAAAATAATGCAACAGATATTTGCATATCTGTACAAAAAACTACAGGAATTTTGTTAGCAAACTCATGTAGTGGTTATATTCAGTCGTTAATGCATTTTTAAATACAATATCATAAAAAATATTTACACCTTTTTATAACAAAAATATTAAACTCCATACTTTACGATTATATAAATATAACTCAAAAAATATCCAATATTCACTACGTACACGCATATCCGAAAAACTAACGACCCTGTTTTTTTTGTTCAATAATTTCCACAAGACATAAACGACGAAATACAGTAAATTTCTCTGTCTAATAACAAACGGATACTGCGCCATATTTTCCTGAAATATGTGATAAACAACAACGGAATATATCGAAGAGTTCCGAGTGAAACCGAACCGCCCTAGTGCTCATAACACCCTCGAAACCATATAATATATAACCAGATATAATATTTCTTCATGGTAATATGTATCATTTATAAAAGAAATATAGACAAAGCAAAGTGGAAACAGAAGAGAACAACACAACACAACAAGTTCACAAGCAGGACGCAGTCAAGTTTCTACTGGAATTCGTTCCGCCAGAAGAGATATGGCGGGACAGGCTATTTTTATATTGCGTGCGTAGAACGTTATTATTGTCCACTGTTGTGTGGCCTCAGCGGGGGAACTTGGGTGACCATTATTTTTATAAGAATCCCCGGAGTAGCACGACGGAACAGCGGCATGAATAAAAATACTAAAAGCGGAGGCATTTCTAAAGCTAGGCTCTTCTAGAATCCCACAGCGCTGTAGAATGCGTACCGCGGAATGCTGAGTAGGCTATGGTTGTTTATAATTTCATAAATATTTGCCAAAGTCAACAGAACCATCTGAATATATTTAATTCAGGCATAAACGTTGTATTTTATAAAATACGTTTATAAATTTGTATAAAATACTAAGTTTGCATAAAAGTTTTACTATAAAAATCTCTCGCAAATGTACATTTAATTAATTGTTCACTAAAAATACTTGGGAAAAATACAATACAGTTATTATTACAGTTTCCGCTACATTATTATTGGATAGTTTGCAAAAAATGTTTCAAAACAACACATTTTATACGAAATATAATATTAAACAAGAAATATGTTTATTTTAATTTAACTGAATATGTTGTATATACAAATTATGTTGTCAAATCATACATTGTTCTATATTCATCAGTCTTATTTAGTTATCGAACTAATTCTAATCAAATTTTAAATTATAAATTAATATTTTAATGTACTTATTGATGTAAAGTATATTGGTATATGTTTTAGTATTAAACCAAATAATATATCGAATATCATCAGAGATGCTTCGTATCAGTTTCAAATTACTTTCTGCTTGAATTCTCAACTAATTATCTAATCCATATCATAGAGATAACGTTGATTAGAACCAACGATAACATATTATAATTTTCATATAAACATTTGAGTTGCTATGAAATTATCCAAGGTAATTGTGATTTGATAATATTCGATGTAATGAAAGTGGAAAGTTAAGTGTCGCTGGTGCAACTGGACGAACATTTCCTCAATCAAGGGTATTGTAATGGGTGAATATCCCAGGAATTTATGGGTACTAAATGAAGTGTTAAAATTTAATAGCTATACCCTTAAATTGTGCTATCGTTAACGCATCGTAACGCTCAAATAACGCCAGGTCAAAACTGATTCAGCTGTACTAGAAATCATAACGTACCTACCTATTCCATATATGTAGCAGGTTTAGTCCGGATTACTTCTCTACCAGGGCCATCGTGATGTCACTCTCTCTCACTGCTTCTAACAATATGTACTTGAATAATATTCTTCATTACCTACCCATATTATTAAAATTCACAATTGCCTTTTGAAGTTTTATTAATATATACAGATGGATAAGCCCTTTATACTTCTACCCACTCGAATAGATAAAAGCAATAACGAATAGGGTTTTTTTCTTGTTTTCTGCTTGAAAAACCCCCGGTGTACAGGAAAATCCTTGAAGAAAAGCAAATTACACAAAAGCATAAAAATAAGAAGGAATTTATAATATCATCTAACAGTCTAACCTAACGTATTTACCATCCTCTTATTTAAAATGTAGTTTCTAAAAGCAAGATAAAGTAAATATTCATTTATTTATTGTATCCGTTTGCATTTCCGTTCATCGAATCGACTGGCCCGAGTGCAGTTTACAGTTCATTTTAAAATAATAAATTCAAATTTCCGCCACTCAATCATCGCACAAATACCAGTGCATTTTTCTCTTCTAACTTCGACCATTACTTTAATGAACAAATAGCTTCCCGTGAAAAGAATTTGTAACGAGGTAATTTAGTTCTCGTCGTGTTTGTTTACGACGGACGAACGAGAGAACGACAAAGAATTTAAACACGAAAACGGAACATGGCTGTACGGGGAGAAGCAGAAACGAATGATATTCATAGCACAAGCGGGTAGAAGGAGTAACAGACAAATATTTACTCAATATTTCGGCAAGATTCCATCTTATTTTGTATTTGATCGAGCGTTTCTCGTGCCGGCAACCATGTATTCGGGCCGTTATTTTTCTTCTTCTTTACTTTGTGAGTGAATATAACATATGAACATATGGAAAATATTCAGAATGATACTTTATTTATTTGACATTGTGTTGTAACAGTAATATCGAACAATTTTTTTATTTATCTCGCAAAATAAAAAAAAATTAATGCTTTCTGTATATTTTTATTTATTCCATTACGTGGCTGCATAATTCAACGTTATTTTATATTATACACGTTGTAATCTGCATAAATAATTTGCTATGTTATTTATTATTTACTTTCTAAACCAGTTCTGTCCAATTTCATTTGTGTTATATTTTATTGTTTACAAAACAGAATTTTGTAATGTAGAATGTATTTTATTTCATGATTTATGTATTTAAAACTGACGTAAAATTATTTATATTTTGACCATATACGTACATAACTAATTGCTAAAGATATTTTATGAAGGTTATGCATATACAGGCTTTTTCATATTTGTTTTCAGAAATAGAGTACAGTTTAATAAGTCAGATTTAGCATTAGTAGTTTCGAAGGAACAAAATAATAACATGATTTTATAAATATTCCAGCAGTTACTTTTGACGAAGTACTAGTAACATTAATCATTGCCGGAACCAGGTAGGAAGAAAAGGGGCACTGTATCCCCTAGGAAGAAATCAGTTACTAATAGCATCTTAAAGTTAAATGTAAGTTGATAGGTAAGTTATATTTTAAGTAATGGATGTCTGCACCTTTTTGATGAAATACCCTACTAGCACAAAATCATGAGATTTCCTTTTAGCTTAATGGCATAAGAAAACAAAAACGTTAGCCGCCGTAATATTTAGTTACAGATGTTATAATTTCTGCATATTACAGTCAAATAACAGAATTTCTGCCAGCTACAATTCCCGATGATTGTGTATTAACTTATAATCTATGATTTGACTGCTTTCAATTTGCCAAGCAATAAAGTTGATGGTACGCGCGAAAGGAATCCATACTAATAACTGCGATCAATCTGCGATATTTGCTACGTCTTCCAATCAAGTAATATAGAGAGAGAGAGGGAGAGAGAGAGTCTGGAAGAAATTGGAAGCCGTCGGGACTGTTATAATATCGTTTACCGCGGCGTCGTTATCGACGTGCTAGAGCCCGACGTCCATCGTCAAATCCACCGATTACAAGCGAATGATGTGTAAAGAACTGTCACCGACAAGAAATGACAAATTGACGCAGGTTTGATTTATCTGTTTATTCTTCCGCTGTTTTTACTGACGGGTTGTGGACTTCCTTAACTAAATCGCTTATCCATCAATTACGCGTATCCCCCCATCAACGTCGTGTTGTGCAACCTCGTTCCCCCCCATCACCGGGGCAACCGTGCATTCGTTTTTCATCAAACTCATTTACTCCTCTCTCCAAGTGAATGATCACTTTCCATGACTGTAATAGGTTGAAAAAGAAATCTTTTTATGCATGTTTCTTTCAGTGATTACGTTTTAATTGCTTAGAGGAAAAGAAATAAGATTTGTAATTACAGGGAAGACTCGGATAATTTCATGGTAGTATGATTTTTGCAAAATGGGATTGGAGGGCAGGTTTGGTAATATATTTGTGAAATGGTAGTGTCAAAATACGCGGGGGTAATTTTATGAGAGCTCATAATATACAAATTATTGACAAATTTTAATTTTTAATATTTCTGATATTCTGGCAATGAATTTGATTAACAAAATATTATTATCAGCAAATAGTTTCAGATATTATAGTAAAACATTTTTCATCAGATATTTAATGGGTATAAAATACATTATAAGCTTTACTATCACGAAATTAAGCATATTACCATACAATTTTTTCAAACGATACTAGTGCATCATGTAAAAAATCAATGAAAATACTGATTTATTAGAGCAAGGATGTGCCTTTCTTTTCAAGTATAACTTGTTAATATGTATATTCATTTTTACAAGAAAAATAAAGCAGAATCCTTAGTATCTCGAAGTCGGACGGATCTCTTCATTAAATTATATTGAATATTAATTAATTCTCAAGTTTTGTGTACATGTATTCATAGCAAATTTTTGATATTATAATATTAAGAAATACGTAAGATATTTAACGTACTGTGGCATATTTCAAAATATACTTATATACACAAAAATTTCGAAACAAAATTACCATAGCTAATTATATAATCAACATTCATTAATACAAGCCTTTACTTTCCTGTATTTTATTCATTATCGTATTCCATTTAGCCAAAAATCCGCGTACTCTACTGATTTCCAAATCAACATGGAATGTTTAGTAGCTTAGAAAATGTTGCCGTTCCAAGTACTCTTAGTAAACATGATAATACTAATTAGCAATACAAACATCTCTTAATGTTTGTTTGTAAAGATTGAACGATGCTTGCAGGCACAGTCAAGACAGTATTCCGTTTTACATGTTTATTTGTACCTATTTTGAAATCTCAAGTCACGTTGCCTATATACAAGTGGCCTGTACAATTGTGGCACAGGTATCTAGATACTAGAAACTTCTGTACACTTTAGTTGAAAAATAGTTATACTTGCAGATAAGCACAAATAGACTAGTCAAAATGTGTATCGCTGTTGTCAACACGTTGTGGCATGTATATTATGCATTATGTATCAAGTGTAAGAAATATATGTACATGCAAGAACTCCTTTTCTTTTCGTATCTGCAAAAATATTTGTCAACATATTTGTCACATATATTCCATATTGAACAGCAGGAATTCAGGAAAATATATAAACAAAAATTCAAGATACATCTCGTAAATTCAAATGTTGGTTTGTTGGTTGTATGTAAAATCACTGAATCATATTTTCAGCATGTTTAAAATGTAACAGGAATATAAATGATGTTTATCTTTTGTACAAATTGTAGAAAGAAATTACAGTTAGTTTCTAAAACAAACACAGTTTAGCAATGATGCACATTCAGTTCAAATGATTTGAATATAATGGAAATGTTGTTTGTATGTACTGAAATTAACTAAATTATACATAGTGATTGAATTAGAAATTAGTGTAATTGCATATTGAAATACGTGGTTCAGGTGTACACAATAAATCACAAATTCGCACATATTTTGCAATTTCGCAATTATCAGATGCAATGGTATAATTGGTCACAATATTATTCTAATTTAACATAAATAAACACGCATCGTGATGTGATTAATTATGGCTATTATTTAATCTGTTGTTTATATTAGTAAATATATGGGTGTACATTGGTTACTGTACATTAATTTACTATTATTGTTATTAATGTAATTATTTAATATATACTAATACAAAATAAATATGTGTCGTATATTCACTGCTGTGACCATATTACAACACAAAGACATGTTGTAATAGTTCCCCGTGGTGTAATTCGACGGGAAATTTATATGAAAATTAATTAATTTATTCGTAGTAAGTATGCGTGTTGTGTTCATTTGTGTGAACAAAAGTAAAAATATGTCGTCGGTACAATATAAAGTCGCTTGTGACGCTCTTGGGAAATGGAATTTGAAAAGCGCATTAGAGACTTGACTAGTGCCCCCCGCCCCCCTCTTGAATGATGTGTGGATGGAGACAAAGCTTTCAAGCATTGTTGCCGCTTGTATTGCCCTCTAGTGTCCTGTCTCAGTGATAAAGAGACAGGTTACGCACAGACGGTGATTTCCCTAGTAACTACCTACGCAACACACATGCGCGCGCATGCACAACTCTACGTACTTTACGTTTGTTACGTTCAAACAAGCCCTTTCTCGAAATTAATAATGAACGTAGATGATGCTTGAGGTACGGTCGTGCTTGAGGTACACACGGCCACAGAACTAAATGCAAAGTAGTTAATTTACTCCACAATGTTCCTGTGGCGATAGAACATCTTGTGAAGAATTGTTGTGCGTACCTGCCTTGTATTTCCCTCTCACTCTATCTACTGTGAAACGTACTATGAATGAGACGTTGTAGTTTGAGTAACTGTAATGTAATTTAAATATACTCTCGATTTTAGCTTGTGCTATTAAACATCATTCAATTGCTTAATGTGACAAGAAAAGCTATTTAATTTTGAATGTATGAGAATGATAAAACTTAATATATCAGTGTTAACATAGCTACGTTTGCATGTGTACAGGATATTTGAGGTTACAGAGAATTAGGCAATGTTGTACGAGCATATAGCGTGCATCAGATTACTATGAGTAAAATAGTGCTAGCGCTTTTCTAGTTCAGTGCAAGTACAGAATGCACACTGCAATGGTTTGATCTTTCACGTGGAATAAATCCCCTTTGTCCAGTATATAATTACGTTAACACAATGAGAAATATTTCTCTCGGTTCTAAGTATAAATAATAGCTGTAGAGTAGTACAAGTTTTTTGTTGTTTCATCTATACTCTCTGATTTTGTATGATACTGCCACTTGTAATTATATCAATTGTCTCTTCAACTAATACCACAGTGACCGGTATTTATTGGTAACTGAAGTAGTTAAGCGTAATTGTCCTCTGGTCACTTTTCAATTAGATCGCTGGTAATCGACTGGTAGACTGGTGTGGTCACCAGTTATTGGTAACAGGCGTCTATGTGTGTAACATTGGCAGCAGGTTGTTACTCGAGATTACTGGTAATTGGATGTCTCTCGCTCTTGTGTTTATGAATGTTAATCAGTGTTAACCCAGCGATCAGCATACCTTCTCTACATATCGATAACGAACAATGCTTTGTCCGCAATATTAACATCCCCGGTCATAACTGAAGGGGGAATATTGTTTGATAACCATAATGTTACATTTCTCATAACGTCATCACTAAATACATAACGTGTAATCTGCATTCTTAGGAAACTAAATAACGAAAAATTACCAGGGAAATGTAATATTATTACACAGATTTTTATTTGAACATTTAGAATTTATTTTTTATAAAAATGATTTATTGCTTTTATGAAGATAATTTGTTATTTTGAACTAAGGCATATTTACTTTTTACTACATAACTAACTATTGTTTTGTGTTACATACGTTGATATTACATGTCTACTTTCACCGCTGAAAGTAACTGCATTAGCTATACACGTGTCGATGAATATTGACAGGATTAATTAAGTTGTTTTTATTGAGCGTACATTTTATATTAATCCAGTTGGAAATGGTGTGCATTTTTATTCCTCTACAAAGTATGCAAGCGATAGTGTACCCGGGTCGAGCGTAATAAAACTGACATTCTCGTTAACAGTAGCCTGGTAATTGTACATCAAACCTAACAATTTCTCTTCTACTCTGTATGAAAAACGTGACTGAAATAAATTTTACATCCGGAAAAAGCACGCGGACACTATACATGTTCAGCAAATTTGTTATTATACTTTGAATTTAATGTTCATACTCCTCCAGTACAAAATAGCAACAATATTAAATTGTATCTTTTTAGTTTTCCAAATAACAACAATCTCTCTTTGTAAATTAGTACAGTTTCATTTATCTTGTTCATTATTCTCAGAATGAAACTTCCAATACTTCATTCCTCTGTTGCAATAAATCAATGCTTTGTTCTGCAATGCAATGTATCGTTGTAGCTTTATACGTGTTTGTACTGAATAACATTGTAAAAGTGCTAAACGGAATGTTTATTTTTAATTGTATCTTTGAGCAGTGAAGAGAAAAGAACATTATTCGTTCACGTGTTTGGTTTGGTGCGGTGTGGTGTATACCGGGTTTTAATTAACGCTGTCCTGGTTAGGTATTGTTGTTTCACTTGTGTATTACACTGTCTGTGCGGTGTTTGTAACGCGTCCGGACTTGGTAACACTTTGAACTTGGTCGCTTTGTTAAAACTAAACTGCGAAAGGCAAGATTACCTCTGTGTATTTTATCGTGTCGCTGCAGAAAGCAAATGTCTGCAAACCGTGCACACGATGTAAACATGAGTTGCAGAATCTAAATCCACCAGTACGCTGTGGTCCGCGTGCTCGTACATTTTAAATTCTCAGTAGGGAATAATGCAGGAGCGTATTAAAACACAGTGTTGACCGACCGTTGTAAAATGTACGCCCGTCTCGACATAAACACTACGTACGTGTTCTGTTTGTTAAACATACGTTTGATTTAAGACTCATTTCTGTTTTTATGACGTTAGTAAAATAAAAAGAATTTCATGTCGTACCAAGTCCAAGAATTGGCTTGTTGCAGATTTACTCGCAATGTTACTTGCAAACAGTTTATTTGGCTTATAAATATTTAGACTAGAGCTCAGTATATATGTACATTTTATGTTGGCTAGCTCTGCATATTAAAAAGTAATATATTCAGGAAATAAAACTATATGTTCACTGTATTTATACTAAGCAATAAATACACATATTGCCTTCAAATATATCTAAACAAACTCTGCAGTAAATTTTAGTGTTTCATCGAAAATTTTCTTAGTGCCAACTTAAACCTTCATAAGATGAAATACTTCACGAAATAACATGTATAAAAATATTACAAATATGTTATTTTTTCATCATGCCCAAATATAAATTAATGATTTACACAAACTCCTTGCACATATCTTCTCGTTTGTTTGTATAATTATCTATACCTGTTTGGACAGGTACGTAAATGGCTAAATATACAGGAAACGGATTATGTATTTGTAATTTACTGGATAAACACCGAAACTGTTAGGGTGAATTTAATTCCACGATAAGTCTAACTAGCGACTATTCAAGTCCGCCCCAAATTTGTGATTGGTGGAATATTGTGTCAGGTGATACGCTCTGCAAGTACAGGTTAGAACATGAATACAGTTTGAACAAAATATAGAAAAATATGATAAATCATTAAATTTAAAATTAATTGTAACAATCCTTCGAGCTGCTGTATTCTGATTTATTATAAAAATTTAGAAAAATGTTGTCATATCTTGTTACGAAGGAAACATTTTGCTACTGACCGTTAAAATCTCCAACCTGTTTTGTACCATATTTTTATCCTCGATATTATCTCGTGAAGTACAGATATCCTCCGTTAGAATGCAAAACAACAATCGCCCACTATTTAATATTCATATATAGAACATTAAAGTGAAATATGCGTTCGTTGGTGAGTAAGATGTCTTTGTTCCGGGGAGCAATTGCAAGCGTAAAATGTACGGAAATCAGAACGACTGCAATGAGAATTCTACAACTAGCTGTTAACAGTAAAAAGAAACCACTAGCGATTGCAGTACCAGGATGAGAACGATATTGTCTGAAGTTGCAAATTAACCTATTTCCTTTACGCGGTTCCGTTCTACTCTGGTCGCGACACTTGCCGCTGAGAATTTATAGGTTATGCGGCGAGCTGCCGTAGCATACACACGTTGAATATTGATTCCTCTAATGGTCGCACGCGCACCGCATTTATCCCGGATTTTATCTACACTGTAAAATGTGTAATTACTTTGTAAATATAGCCTTAGATTACGGATAGACTCATTTTAGATTTACGGCGGCTATCCACATGCATTTATACCAACGTGTTGCTGTGCTCAAATCTGAATGGATTGGTAGTCGAATTGGATTTTCAGAGCAGTGTATTGGATTTCCATTGAATATACGAGTATGTGTATTGTAGCATTAATGAATAGGTACCCAGGATCTGGTATTTATCTCAACTGGTTTGTTTTATACACTTTTGTGTATGTGTGTGTGGTTATTCATAGAATATTTGAAAATCCCATGGCTATAAAATAGTTTCTCTAGGAAGTTTGTTTCAATCCAAACCATATTTCATAATAGCATTATGCATCATGAAATACAAGTAATTTTTCTCCATTTAGTTTTAGTACTTGTGTTCATTGTACTACTATTGTTCTGTATTTTCCAAATGACAGTCTCGTTACAAGCATTAACTCCCAGTTGGATTAGCAATTCGCTCTCATGTTGTTGCAATGTTTATGCAGAACTGTACAATATAATGTTACAAACAGTGCTTAACGGTTTTTGTTAATTAGTCTCAAATTACAAATGTAAGCATTGATCGTGTCTTTACAGAACAACTTAAGATGCTAAATAGCGATAAGGGAATACGAAAACTTCCAGCAGAAATTCTCCAACCGCCGCACACTCACACACTTACATACGTAATGAAACTTTGTGTGTCCCAAAGAAACTTGTTGCAATAATTTATCATTTCGTGAACAGTTTGCTAATTTCTCTATCAGACAAACTTAGCCAACCATTGTTTTCTAGAATGTGGATATATTATTGTTCCAACACTGTGTGACTCATTAGTCTACTATGAGAGAACGTTTCGTATATTCCAGTGAGAACCAGAGCTCTAATAGCCCTCGGGGTTACCAAGATGTTTCATTAGTAGATAATTCAAGAGTTATTTACAATTTAACTATATTTTGTATATCCTCCAATATAGTTATTAAAATAACACAGTGTACAATGTATTATTATTACCCGTTACACTTTGTAATAAAATCAGAAATACGCCAACCCTCCTGAATTACCTCACATTACATCATGAAGCCAGTTAATTAAAGAATCTAGTGAACAAAGAAGAGATTATCGTATTTATCAGAGCACAGACAACATTTCAAATCATACCACGTGCAGATGTTAACACCGAACGAATGAAAATCTGATGCATGACGATGAAATATGATGCGAATAAGGATGCTTGATGGTGTGACTTCGTCTTGCTTTCAACGAACATGTACTAACACGTGCACACCGCAACGGAAGGAAACTAACTTGCGCTTCTACTGTACAACGAGCAAGTATAGTGAGGTGAATGTGCCGTGATGGGGGGGGATAAGGAATGGGGTACCGGGAACTGGCACGAGTATAACTAGGTCAACGTGAAGCACAAAGAGGAAACGTGTCATTGCATCTTCAACAAGACCGTGTTTGTTGGCAACATTGAGTGAGGATTTATTCCTTATGTTGATGTTGTTGTTGTTGTGTGTAGTGTACCAACGTAAACTGACGTATCAGTGAGGTTAGACGGATATGTTTATATGGAAATTCGATTCATCGCAAAAAAAAATTTCCGAAAATATTTTCGTTTGGCTTAGAGGAGTTATCCGAAAATGGCCGCTAAACCTTATCAACGTTTCGAAAACATTTTCTGCGTCTATGAATATTTTCAAGTGGTATATTATACATATTTTGATAAAATTATATTATTTTAATTACAGTAAACATCGTAAAACATTCCATATGAAAGTTGGAAAATATTTACAACGATTGTGAAATATTTCATGTTGCCATTTATCTGTATATACGAGTAACGGATACATTATAAACATGTTCGAATACAGCGCTCTGTATGTTACATATTTTGTACTTAGTGAAAAAGAACAGTAAACATTACCATACATCATTCGAGCATCCGTATTGCATCCGAGTGTTTGCTAAATATTGAGAGCAATATTGATGACATCATGTCAGTGAAATCGTTACACAGGGATGGTGGAACAATCAATAAACAAACGAACGGAAACAAGACACCCGCACCAATGTCCATAGCATGTCATGGCTGGTATGGTCGTTACGCTTATTGTTTCAATCGACGACTCGCTGCTATATGTATTCACTTTTATTCTTCGCCCCTGCTGACTTGCTTCACTTCACAATGAACTGCTCCCATGGTGGATTAGTATACTCGGCTTCCAACTCGATTCAATAACCGTCTATCATGTAGGGCCCGCTGTTCACCCATACATTCTTTCCTGCGGAAAACCATTTGAAAAATGTGCCAATTTTAAATATACACACGTTTCTCCATTTGGAAATGAAATAATTTACATTATTCATATTTGTGTAAAATGATAAAGTATGCTTAAAATATAAGTACATGGAGATACGGTTTAAATGTTTAGTATTGAGTGAAAAGTTGATTATCAAATTCACTCATCATTTTATGGACAGCGACGAAAAGCATAAAACTTTTCCAATTGTTTTATCGTAAATACAATCTAAAGTAGAAGTCCGATAATGTTTCAGATAATGAACTCATGAACATATACAGCACTTCAGATTTATTTATTATTTGATTGGATAATAATTTTCAACAACACACTAATTCTCCTCATCTATTTTTCTACTGTTTTATTTTTGAAATATGTCTCCTATTGCATTTAGCTAATCGACTTCTCTGTTTAAGTCATATTCTTTGCTGTGAGGTTATTTATTTTCTACATATTACAGTATGAAATGAAATAAAGTTAAAATGATTGGAATTTGAAACTAAACATCGTATTTAAATTAAACGGTTTTTGCTTCCCAGCCGGTTGGGAAAATATATAAAATATTGATTACTGTTGTGGTTGTGGTTTTTGAAATAAAATAAATTTTTCAATTAACTCTTTGTATTAAAGTTTTAATGGTTATTTCCACAAAATAAATTCATATTAATATTGCGTATATTTATAGAAATTCGTTAATAGCAAAGCTGCGGGTTAAAAATGAAAATATTCAACTATTTCCACTGCACTTGATCTCTTTGCTTCTGTTTCTATTCGTACTTACCACAAATCCTTTGATGCTTCTCTTTCATACAAATAAACAAGCAATACATTTGCATTTCGTATGTCTGCCACACATATTTACACGTGTTCTCTATAAATTTCACGCGCCGGAAAGTGATAGAAAACTAAAGTGGTTTGTCGGTTTCCATTAAGAGGAACGGGCTCCGATATTGAGGAAACATTCCTGCATGGCTGTGGTGCGACGAACTTAGCTCGTTTCATGTGCGAGCAGTGAAATGTTTTCAGCTACGTGACGTTACACCAGGTTCACCTCATTATCGTTATGGACGGAGATTCACTTAGATCGTCGCGACGCTTCACCACCTCGGAATGGACGTCAATATGCTTGATCGTTCTACGCACATATCCTACACACTTCCTTATACTATTTTTTGTTTCTTCGTCCGCTTTCTCTAAATTAGTTAATACTCACTCAACTTTAACATTCTGGCACAAAATTAAACAGATTTGCGTTTATTGACAGTTTCAGCTAATTATGTTGACTTATAAGATTAACTTCTCATTTCTATTGCGTTTAATACAAACTATACTTTCATAATTTAGTTCTTTCACAAGGTAATGTATAAAATTTATACCGCTTTCTTCATAATTAATACATTAATATTATATCAGGAATATAATGATCTTAGTTAGTAAATTCATGGTTTTATAAGATATTGTAGATGGTTAAAAATATATAAAGAAAGGAAAATATTTTTTACAAAGTTTGATTTTTGTAAGTGTGAATTTTTTTACATATATTTTTGTACAACTCTGGATTTGGTTTTGTATTGAGACTTAAGCCTTTCCGCCTTATTCAGACTATCATGTTAAGCAGACAAGTAAGCATCATGAAACCATTTCTTCCAATAAGTCTTCTAAAAAATTCAATATGTCCTATAAAGGTTAAAATATATTGCTATACATTCATACCTCGCTATACGGTCCAGATACGTTCCTGAAAAGTCGGCCGCAAAGCGAAATGCTGTATAACGGTGCGACCAGCTTACAATAAAAGACATACACAGGGGATTTCCCAACTTTTTGGCCGTATATTGAAAAATTGTAGGTCGTGAATCGAAACTTAGCCATAATTACACAAGGCCGTGATAGCGAAATGCCGTATAAAGTGAGATCGTATAAGGAGGTATTAGTGTAACTGATTAATCAAATATAACCAAGGTTTTGCACATATTTGTTAATTTAAATATACCCAAACATATTTAAACCTAACCCTCAACACAAGCAGTTGAATTTGACATAATAATTAAACACCCAAAATGTTGTATTTACCATGTACCTAAACAAATTTGTACATGTACACCAGCGCGATATTCAAGAACTTTCTCCTTTTGTCGTTTTCAATTAATTAAAAACGTCACCGCCATTATATTTTCCACAAATTCTGTGTGAATTGTATATTTGTATATGTGTTGCCAACCGCGACAGGCTACGTGTGGTACAGCAAACAAAAATATATAAAACGTCTCTTCTATCCGCGTGCAGCTTACAAAATTTGAAAAATCGGATTTTGTTTACCGTGATGCTCACCACAAGCATATTTATTTTCAGTAACAAGTCATGTATAACGAAGCATTTATATTATGTCTGCTCCATATTGGAATTTTGTAATTTGATTTAAATTTCACTGATTTCCAGATGTATAAACGTTTTATAATAACTCTTGGTGGGAAGTATTTCTAGTAATTATTTCTAAAAAATATTTTATTTTACGATTTTCCATTATATGAACGGAATGTAATGTGCTTATGCCTTCACAGTATACTTTAATAAATAATTAATAAACCATTAATAACTGAAGAAATAACCATGACAACATGGTTATGTAAATATACACGGATTTGATTCTCGTCTCGAACATTGCCATGCATGTGGTTTGCATTCTGTAATAAACTGTATGTGCCTGTTGTAATTTGGCAACTGTCCTGAAGGACGTTCAACATACTCAACTGTGCTACCCCGTGTACCGGAAATTTAATATATTATTTTATAATCTCAGATTTTTTCAAAAATTCTTATCTGTATTTTCTACTGAATTACTCTTAATGAAACATATATTTCATTAAATGACACTAGCATTATTTTAAATGATTATTACGATGACATTATTCATACCAATACAGGCATGAACTTGAACATGGAATAGCTATATACGTAAACCGTAAATTATTAATAAGACTTGTATGTACATTTAGGCAAATTATATTCCCCGAGATTCGTGGCAATATGACAAATCATATTATTCCGCTGGAATATCATGCTTAGTTCCCTGTTTAATTTTTAATAAGTATCACATTTCCGAGCGATGGCAAGATGTCTTACAAGTCAAGCGATTCAGGGGGAAAATTAAATTGAACATACCTGGGAACAGGGACGTTTGTTCAGCTTCTTGTCGTTGGCATTTCATACATAATTGGATATGCGTAATCTCAAGGAATTTCCATTCGAAATATGCCGAGAGTGAAACATAATCTGTTGTTACAGAACATACATCGATTGGATTAAATATTACACCCTCCCTCCTGACGCTGTTGGTATTTTATTTTAGCGAGTGTGTCGCTAAAGTTTCCTGCAACAGAAATTGAATTTTATATACAATATAGTGCGTTACTATTGGTAACAGAATTCAATTAATAATTACAATTTAAAATACATTTTCAATGAAAAATGTTACTATTTGCTTTGTTTAATATTGTGTATTTGTCCTATGGGACTCAAATTTTCTTAGGGTAAAATTAGTGCTAGACATTTCAAATTAACAAATATTATTTGATTTTCAGATAGTTTCATTGGAGCAGTCTGTATATCTGTCATATATTTTTTTTATTTAGTAATA
>JAGJTL010005947.1:512855-527998 GCA_022063505.1 Calosoma granatense | reverse complement strand
TTCGGCAAATAAATACTAAATGGTTTGTAGAATAACTAAATCTTGGTGGAAAAACAACAATCACAATACAAGAAAATAACTTATATGTTATTTCATAAATACAGCTAGTTTAGATGAAGAAACCTAAAAACTGTACGAAGTAATAAATACGAATTTATTCAAGTAAATATAAAAATATTCTAATTGAAAAGTTTGTCCAATAAAGCATGCTAACCGCAAAACATAATCATTACCGCTCTGGTTCATACCGCAATTTACCACCGAAGAGTTACGGTAACGATTCTAGCTGTAAGTGCAAATATAAATGACATGACCGTATTAAACTAAAAATGAGTCGCAATAATAAAAAAGTAAAAAAAGAGCACTTAATTTAAAGAGAGACTTTAGAAGAATTTCGGATATAAATTTCGTTGAATTGCTTCGCTCATAAAGTGAATCTGTTTTAAAATAAAAGATGGTTGAACGGGGCTTGAAATTACCTGAATGAGAAGTCCCATTCGTGTAAAAAGTTCTGTCCCCCAGCGATGATGAAAAAACGCAAGGATAAGTTCGTCCACTTGCTTACACGCTCTTTCTGCGTGGGTCTTTTTAATTTATTTAATTCTTCTCAGGTTTCACGATAATTAAATACACTTAATAATCGTGTTACGCATTCTCAGTTATCCTGTAACCAGCCTTTTCAGTTTTTAACCGGCTACCTCCAGACTCATTGTATTTTTCTATAAAAACCTTTTGTTTTCATTTAGTTTTAATTGTCAAAATTTTACTCTAGCAGATTTTATTTCACAATTAAGTTTCATTATGGTAAATGTGTAATCATCACGATATAAAATAATGTAAAAACTACGTTCATTATCGATGTTTAGTAAAACTGAATAATCTAATATTATTACCAGTACATTAATATTTGCATTACAAATTTTCCATATTTAGAATACACCTACACAAAGCTATTGTGAAAACAAGCAATTATCTTACTTCATAATCTGGTGAATAGATAAAGTTTTGACTATAGGGAATTATCTCAGAATATATGAAGGCTTAATTATAAATGCAAAGCTATAACGGTGAAAAGTTTATATTAATTTTAAAGCGGTGTGCGAATAAAGCTGTCACAAGGTTGTATATTATATGCGAATTTTACGATGCTATTAATTGTACATAAATTAGTAGAACTTTGTGTCGAAAGCTGCTGTTTTTACGGATAACTGTTTTCAAACTCGTGCTATGCCCTAAATCCATTTGATTTTCAATATATTTTCAGGTACTGCTGACCAGTAATGGCGAGAAAGTTATTTTAACACCGAGGTCAACATGTGGTTTTGTGTATTTTCATGTTAAATACACTGTGCCCTGTAAATGTAATGGAATTGTTAATGATTCAGAGATTTAATCATTTTAGAATAATCATTGAGCATCAGAAATCATGAGTAATTAATTTGGGCACAATTTAGGAGATGTGATGTTAATCGTCTTGTTACCACTATATTAGCTATTCTTCCAAATCTACCTTCATTAACACTTTGACTGCCGTGTGTACACATACACATCATAGCGAGTCTTCCCTTTATGAAAATCGGCTCAGAAGTCAAATTGTTAAAAACTGTGAATAATTGGTACAGAAATTCACTGTAATATTTCAATGTAAATACTACACGGTATTTCATATTGTGTTTGCCTTACTACATATATGTCTAACCTAATATTGGATAATACAGGTAAAGTTTTTAAATTTTTTACCAAATATTCCGGATTGTGTGGTTGTAAACCCCGAGAGAGCTGGGTTCGATTCGTGACCGCAACAATAAATTTTCATATATGAGCACGGAGCATAGAGCCACAGAGAAGGTTGTTCAGAATTACCGCAGGGAAATATAGATACAGTAGAATGCAATCCTGATTTTATCTGTAAATAGATAACGGACAATTATAGCAATTTAAATCACTTCTGCTGTATGTAATATTGGATATCTGTTTATCGGTCTTACCAATGTAGTAGAGTAAATTGTGTTGAATTTTGCTGTTTAAAATCAAATAAATTGTAATAGAAACAATTACAATTTTATTATGTTTAAATTCAATTCCATATATTTTCACTTAACATTCCAAATGTACACTTTAATTGTGCTTCTTATCACAATTTTTCCATACTAGAAATTGAAATAAATTATACACACACATATATATATATATATATATTATAGAAACTAATGTACATACGTGTATATATGCAATTCTAAAATACACACACATAGGTTAAATGTTGTATGTTTTTATGAAATGTCAGTTTGAAAATGCCGTTAAGATTTACTTTGGTATTTAGAGAAGCTGAAACCATTGAGGCACGTCTCACCGAATACATGAAACGAGAATGAGATAAAATAAAATAAGGGAACGTTTTGCAAAGCACCGGCATGTCCGCAAGCTTTCTATCAAACTGAAAAGCTACACTTTTCCGCAGCAGCTGAAAAGCTTTCATCAATCTATGTCAGTATTTTTCGCAGTCATAGAGTCTCGCTTAGTTGTGCACGTACAGTACTGCTTCGAATTTCTTTCGCATCACCACACCGACAAGAACCAACCAGCGTATATACGTACGTAGTAGGATCTAGCAACTCTGTCCCACACTCGACACGCCTAAATCTCTACATGTCAGCTATACATACTACGAAGAAAATAAGCTAGTTTAATATCTAATCATCTTACAAATAATGTAATATTATTTTAAAATCTAATAGGAATAGATTTTGAACTGTTATGTTTTATATATTTCTATATAATAATTATAAATGCAATAATAATAGTTTATGAGTTATGTAAGTAGTTGCAATGGTTGTATTGTTGATTAAACATGATTTAAAAGAAAAACTTAAATGTCAAACATATAATCTAACACGGATTTAAACTTTAATAACCTGATTTAGTCAGCTGTCATACCAACTGTGTATCTGGATGCCTACAACAATTGCGTTGACGTATATTTAGGTCGCAAGCTGTCGCGGCCGCTGTCAATAATCTTCTATTCGCTTGAAGGGTAGAACAAGTTATTTGCGATATTCTACTTGACATACATTCTCCACTAAATCGTTGTGAAACGGCGGGGAGGGGGGAATACTTAGTACATGTTGTCAACTGTAAATAACAGTAATACGCAGCAGTAGTTTATCTCAAGGGTAAATGTCTGTACAACATCTAAACATAAATCATAATTCCATACTGAACATATAGAAATAATAATTATAAGTGATTTCAGTTTTTCAACTGTCTCAAATGTATAATAATTTGGTGTGAAAATATAATAAAAAAACAACAACAAATATTTTTATTTATTACTAAGGTAATTAAGTATTTTTTCATTTATTTAGTTTTTGTAGTTTTATTTGTAAATATTTTTATTTGGTTTATTGAAATGGTTAAGTGTAAGGCCAGCATTTTTTATTAAGTTTTAAAATGCAATAATACGCTATGGGAAAATAGTAAAACTTACCCTATCACAACTGCAGTTTTATTAAATATGTACCATGGATTATTACCTACATTTTGTCAGTTTAATTATATTAAAATCAAAACATACATAACAGTATTGTAAATCCGAAAAGGCTGTAGGATTAAAGTATTAAGACAATGAAATACATAGTGACACGTACCAGTAAAACTTCATATATCATCGCCTTTTATCCTGCCGGCTGAAGTATTAAATTATTAAAAATTTAATTAAACGTGCACACGCCGCGGACAATGGCAATCAACAATAACAAACGTTCATTTTTTTGACCTAACGAACTGGGTCAGAAGTGGATGTATATTACGCGTGGATTAACCAAATGCGCCAGGGCTGGGGTGGAGAGGTTGTGGAGAAGACTGGAAAATCTATCCTAAATCTGCTTTAGCATTTTAATCCCTTTTAATGAATCACTGCACCCTTATTTAAAACAGTGATATATATAGGAGAACATCCGTTCAAGCATTTACTGCTGCGCTACACTGACTGGTGAGACTGGCAAAATGGCCACGTCACACTGTGTCCTTGTGCCAGTTATAACATGTGCGCGACGCAACTTTATTCCTTCTCTTCATAGATGTTTTCTTCTGCACGCCTTTAAGTAACTCTGACAACTTGATGAACTGTAAATTATAGAAAAAGATGACGCGACGCTCGGTACTCGCGGAATTGACATGTTGAGCAATTTCAAAAGTTTTCCCAAGATTGAAAAATCGATAATTTGATTAAATCTTTTGAAAGAAAAGTAAGCTAGAGTGGAGAAGATTATTACTTTTTATTGGAAATCGGATAAACTTACAAACGTAACCGGAAACTATTTCAAAAATCTTCAGCAATTTGATTTTAAGAAAAGAATAACAAGATAATCTAATATTCTCGTATAATGGATAAACATTAATACTATAGGAATTTGTAAATTGTAAAAAGATGAAACAATAATAGTAAATAAATATAAAAAGTGTGTTTGACAGATAATATAAAGAATTACTGAAAATGTATTAAATATTTTGCACTAAATTTGTACAATCCAACAAATAAAGCTGTATTATATTTTTAACCTCAAACATAAAATTCTTTTGTGATTTTGTTGTTACAGTAAGCTGAATAGTTTGTTACTATGCTACATTCTCCTAACTTGATACAAAATACAATTCTAGGATGTGAATAGCGTTTTGTAAGTCTACATACAAAGCCATACCGCAGATTTTTCTTTAAAATTTTACACCAGAAATATAAACTGTACTAGTTGAAGCCGAGAACTGTAAAATATTAAAGATCCATTTCATATTTCACGAGAACGAAGTTCTTGCGGCGAAAAATATTATGGAATAATTCAATAATTTCTTACATTTGGTTTCAAGTACGTTGTTCTTAATTTATGCATGAGCTATGGAATTTGTAAATGATAAAACATATAGGTTAGAATTATCTTTTACTAAGCTACAGTTACTTTAAGATGTAATAATGATTGCAGAATGAAATGTTGATATTAATTCGTCTGTATACAGGTTCTTTACTAATGATCTAACTGACGTTGCTGTAGTGTAGATTTATCTCTCGTTAACTTTACCCTATACAGGAATGTATAAGACATATAATCTCGAGTTAAAAGCAATGAGATAGGGGTTACGAGACGACCGTCTGAAACTACCAATGGTCAGGCATTTGATTGTTCCCTGTCAGGAGCAAGCCTCCGACAAATACCAGTTATTTAGTTCAGAGTTTTGGTGATACCAGTAACTTACCTATTGTACCCAAGTTTACCTAGGATAAACAACAATGTTGTATCCAAGTTCAGAGACTTTACTAAGTATTGCATATCAAACTTGTCCAAACATGTACGAACAACCTGTAATTAAACTAACGATATGAAGGAAAATTATTATAATATAAAGCTCTAGTGCAGACATTAGTTTAGTTCGTTAGAAGATAAATAAGAACGACACTAGAATATTTAATACATTTCTAAATTAACAAACTCAAACAAAATATTATTTCAAAATGTTTAGTACCTATGTTTTATAGTACAAATTTAATTTTTATTTATGCAGTTTTACAAATTTGCTATTTTGTAACTGTGTTTTTGTATTCGTGATGCACTGACAATACAAAAAATTTTGCAAAACCTACAAAATAGCACTACATGACAAATTAATATGTTTGCCGCTTAAAATTGTGTGTTTCGACTAACAATAAAATCTGAAAAACTGTAGTACAAAAATATTAATAAATTTTTACACAAACATTATTAGTATTTGTATGTATTCTGATTCAGTTGCAACAATCAAATATAAAAATACAGAACATATAATAATGAATATTAGTTTTAATACCGATAAATGTTGCATAATAATTTCATGGAATATTTGATGGTACAAATTATTTTCTGATTCGTGACTGTAACATGCATGCACAAAATATTAAATTAATCGCATGCTTGTGCAACAGACAATGAAATTTTTTTTGTTTCAGATATAATTTATAAAAGTGTATGTCGTTGTATGTCCCGTGATTATGTTTTCTGAATATGCACATGAATCCTAATAAATAGAACAAAATATTCAACGCTTGTTTGCACATAATACAATACCTGTCAACTGCATATGCATTTTCACATTGTATGTGAATTTTTTTTAGTTCGTGTACTTCCGTATTTGCAATTTATTTTAATCTGGAATGAATCATGCAATGAATACGCCTACTATTGTAATAAACTTTTACATTGATTTATCTATAATTTACGAGATGAATGCGTAACATTCTTTTCCAAATTTGTTTCCATTGATTCAATTTTAGATCCATTTAAAAGATATAACTGTGCTTACTATTATTGCAAATAAATGCTTATAATTGTTAGTGTTGTAGTACAGTTTTGATTTATTTAAAATGTTTTAATAACCCTAAACTAGAGCAACAAAGTATTTAGTTGTAGAACTAAGAAACTGGTACGAGATTTCCTTTCGGGCAGCCGTGACCATTGTAGAAACGTGCTGATAAAAGTACAAGACGAAGATAGCAATTATATTCCAACGATCGGTTTCCTTGTGAAGTTGGAAAGTGCCTTGGGGCACGGACGCGTCGAGAGACGGCCCCCCTATAACGCGTCGTCCAGCGGAACGGATCCGATGTAATGGTGTGCGACAAGCATTTGAGTAAACACGATTAATAGCGTTTCGGTCTCAGCTACCCACGCTCTATATCCACACCATCCTCAAGTTTCTGCACATTCTCTCCCAAATATCATCCGAAACACACGAGAGAGCGACTGACTGAGTGAGTGAGTGAGTGAGTGAACAGTACAAGCGAATAGGAAAGTAAGAGAAAAGTGATGGACGCGCGGTATGCGACCCCCGCTGTCCAGGACAACGAATGCAAAATGTGAAAACTTCGCACTACGACACACTCTGAATGGTTCTTTCGGACTGGTACGCCGTGTTATTCATCCAGAGGTCCTCGCAATCGCTTAGAATTGTAAATGATCATTTGTTTCTCATGGCCAACTGGGACCAAAGTGAATGGTGCAATCAATTCAACTCGTGTTCAGCAACCAGAACAAATTAATACTTTTTACTGTAATAAATTTTAAACTTTAGTAAATTTATTTCAGGTTTCGAGGTTTTTTTCCCCAGCTCTGCGGCCTGCTAACGTGATTACTCCTGTAAACAGATACGTTTTGGTAGTTATGTTGAGTTTGTGTGTTGACCGACTTGCGCAGATTATGGACCAACTGACTCTTGTTTCCTGGTTTCATTTGTAAGCTGCAACTGTTTACTAGCATACGATTGCTCTTGTTACCCGCAAGGCTATTCCCACCCCTTTAGCTTTCACCTCACGTACCTACGTCCAAATTACGATTTTCATTTGGATGAATTCCATTTCCGAACGAAAGTCTAAATTGATGTACTAGCTCCTTGGCAAGATATTGTCCACAATACGTTCCGGTTTAATATGAAACTGTATAATTTCATGACTAAACTAGTAATTCAAATACCGGACAATAATATCTAGTACTTTTACAAACAGGATACAGAAACATACGGCAATATAAGAGTAATCTAAGAATATTGTGTGGTAACTTTCATATCAATGTTTACATTTACAACGATCAATACTACATCCGTCATAGGACCCATGTTTGTTCAGCAAAAATTGATATAGTTGTATAAATAAAGAACGATAAGCGGGAAGACATAAACAGACGTCTGTAAATTGCAAAAATATATTTCAATGCATCTCTGGGAAATGTTAAATATAGTGCAGCTTGTTTATTTATTGCTTTTATAGTACTTACACTCGTGTTAAAGCAATGTGTTATTGTTGCAGATGTTTAATTCAGCGGCACGGTTTACAACACTCCGATTTAATCCTGGCTTGTGAACGTTCGTGCTTCTCCCGTGGGTGCATCAGTTCCGGTGCCATGCCATCTTCACGAGCGCCTCGGCAAGCAGATCCCAGCTACTGAGAGTAGAGCGAGGTGCGGACAGCGGTGACAACGTGACGTGTGTGCACTTATCCCATACCCTCAAGTACTAAACGCAACTGTTGTTGTTATAGTTTAACAATCATTTTGATGTTGATGATGATGATGATGGTGATGTCGTTGTGTACAACAGTGCAGTGTACCGCGTGTGCTTCGCCGTGTACGCGTTATTGTTGACCACATACTCGCACACACACACACTCCGTGTTCTGCAGAGACATGTACGGTCGCCTGGTGACTGTAGTGGCAGTAGTGCAGTGGCTAGCGACGGCCACGAGCGCCTGCCCCATGGCATGCATTTGCAAGTGGAAGGGCGGCAAACAGACCGTCGAATGCACCAACAAGGAGCTGATCACGTTGCCGGACGGCATGGATCCCGGCACACAAGTACTCGAGTTCTCTGGGAATAATCTGAAAACGCTGCCGAGGGAACGATTCCAACGGATGGAGCTAATTAATTTGCAGAGGATATACTTGTCTCGATGCCGAATCACCGGTATAGATGACCGGGCATTCAAAGGGTTAACTAACCTCGTCGAATTGGATTTGTCGGAAAACTTGCTCACGTCCGTTCCTACGGAAACGTTCTCTGACTATCCCTCACTAATGAGGTTAATTCTCAACAGCAACCCTATAACGGTGCTGCACCGAGCCGCCTTCCGTCATCTCACCTATCTCACCACCCTGGAGCTCAGTACCTGCGAGATCGAGCTCATCGAGGACGAGGCCTTCATCGGTCTGGACAATCTTGAATGGTTGAAGCTGGACGGCAATCGATTGAATACGATCCGTGGCCAACACATCCTACCGGAATCACTCCACGGTATCGACCTGAATCGAAACATTTGGCAGTGTGACTGTCGCATGTTGGACTTGCACTCGTGGCTGCACAACTTCAACAACATACCGCACGCGGTGGAGCCCACATGTAGCGGCCCGCCACGCCTCGCTGGCCGGAATATACGATCAATAGACGTGGCTGACTTCGCATGCTTGCCGGACGTATCACCCACAACACTCTACCTAGAGATCGGCGAGGGCAAGAACGTGTCACTGCTATGCAAGGTGACAGCCGTGCCCGAAGCACACGTGTCCTGGTGGTTCCAGGGTCAAATTCTGCAGAACGACTCAATGATAGCACCTGGCTTGCATCTGTACTACTACATAGAGGAAGGTACCGAGGAGAAACGGAGCGAGTTGTTCATTTACAACACCAACACAGAAGATAACGGAACGTTCATATGTGTAGCAGAGAACTCGGCGGGCAGGATACAGAGCAACTTTACTATTCGCGTCATCGTTAAAGAGGAACCGATAGTCATTATAGTATCATTCCCATACGAGTATCTACTCGCCATAACTGCTGGTATATCCGTGCTCATCGTAGTTCTGATAATTAGTATCATAGTTTCCATTGTGAAATGTCGTAGAAACCGTCGGCGCAGAAAGAAAAAGGAACGCAGCAAAGAGGTGGCACTGCACAATCAAACCACCACGACGAAATGTTCGATGCTGCGAGAGACTGTTGAACAAGCACCGGAACCGGTAAAGGTAAACGGAAATGCCGTGATGACTGAGCGACAACAGGAGATGATAATATTCGCGGCGACAACAGGTGAAGAAATAATAAATTCGGTGACACCGGCATCTTGTTCGAATCAGTTCAGAAGTCCACCGTCCGTACGGAATTACCCGACGGAACAGAATCCGGATCTCATAAATGATACGGAGAGCGTCGGTAAAGGACGACGTAGAGAAGGTGACGGTGAAGATGAACGCGAGAATAGCGGACATAGTAGTTACCAGGAGGCCATGGAGAATGTGGTGGAAGAGTTCGATGCCCCGGTGAATGCACCACAAGTGAGACAAGTACAGTGGCAAGATTTGCAGTTCCCTGCGCGGATGGGTAGTCGTGAATTATACCAACACACTGCCGATGTACACTTGAGCCCCGGATGTCTGCTGGACAGTGAAGGTTACCCCGTCGACTACGGGCTTCCAAAGGTCGTACTACGACCCCAAATGTCGAATGATCACTTTTACCGCACGCTTCCACACAATCGTACGTCTAAACGTGCGTCCGCCGCTAACCCGGTGAGCAGATATTCGCGCGAAGCCGAGTTCCTGTCGCGATCCTCGCAACAGCCGGCCTCGTACGAGCATTACTGTTCACCCGACGTGAGGTACACTGTGGACGGTTACCCGCGAGCTAATCCTCAGCTACCGAAGATATATCCGGCCGGTACAGGCGCCGGCAGTTATCCCGAGGGTACTTTCATTCCGTCTCCGCCAGAGCCATACAAAACAGACTCGCCGTCATCTTTACCGTGCTGTGGCTCACCTCCGAGGGACGGATCTACTCAGTGGCCCCCATGCATGCCCGCCGGCTTGCATATGCCCAGCCACGAGGGGAATCAATCAAGATTCGCGAGCATATCTAAACGGTGCGTTAGCGCGCAGACTGAATGCGGTGTGGAGGGTGTCGATCCGTTCAGCGCCAGTAACAGTCGGCAAGCATCGCTAGATCAACAGCAACAACAGAACACCAGCGCTATCGGTAGCCAACAGCCGCAACAACAACAACAACACCAACAACAGCAGCAGCAGCAACAACAAGGGGCAGTTGGTGCATCTCTGGGACCGCGAGGCACCACTGATCCGTTAACGGAGAGCCCAGATGAGGGATATGTGGGTGAAGGTGCCGAGGCAGCGGAGATATGACGACAAAGGCAGCAGGATTCTTGCAGTGCAAATCCTGACGTACAGTCCGTTAGCTGGAAATGCGATGCGGCTGGTAAGACCGTCGACAAGACCTAATCATGTTAGCGTTCGACTACGTACCTACCTACCTACCTACCTACATTTTCTACTGCAAGTAATTACATGTAATCCACAACAGAACCAGGGTATTGATTAACTTAACGTGAGACACAAGTAACACAAGCAATATGTATGATGATAGTGGTGCGAGAACAGACTGCGTGGACGTTTTATTATTCACTCAGTATTTTGTTTTCAAAGAAACACCGTAGTGATAATTTAGATCTCTTGTTGATAAATGAATTGGACAATGCAATGAACTGAGAGTTAGAACTGTCAGACGATGGATCCGTTATCACATAGATGTTAAACTTTATATGAATTCTAGTGTACATAGTTAAGGAAGCACACATGGTACCATGTAAGGACATTCACATACGTACGTACGTACATACACACATAAACACTCCCCCCTCACACACACACACACACAGGCAGAATATCATCATCTAACGGACATTACGCATATGTATATCGTATATCACGTATATATACAATTACTACCAGATACATAAATGTATAGAATGTTATAGACACAATATTTTCTTCCTGCAATATAACACGATATCCTGTTTGTTGAAATAGTCAAATATTATAACCAGTTTATTTATGGTAATCATGTACAGGTAAACATAGTGTTGATATATTTGGTAATAAAACATGAATATTTATCAAAACTCTCTCATATTTCACGTTGCGGTTGAATACCCTTCTCTCTCTCTCTCTCACTCACTCACTCACTCACTCACGTGTCCATTTTGTATATTAGTTTTGTTTATTTTGTTGGTAGTTGGGTTTCTCTTTATGTATGTGCGCGTACGTCAGCTATATACGCTGTAGACGATAACAAAAACTCGAACATAAACAAGTTCACACGAGTTTGTGAACTGGTCAATTGTGATCCGCAGTTGGTTTGCACAGAGTAAACAGTTTTCAATTGCATTTCTGTTCAAGTCTCGAATGTCTTTCAGTATCTAAACAAGAAAAATGGTACAAAAAGATATGGAAAAATCAAGCAAAAGTAAGCATTCACCTGCAAGATTGAAAACTGATTGTGTCGGAACCATATTTCACGACATCTAACCTCTATTTCAGTGAATATTGGCTTTAAGGTTAGGTATGGCTGCATTCAATATGCTCTTGTGCAACGGTGTTCCACTCTGGCATCTGGTTTCATCTCCGCTCGCTGTGTACACACAGAATATAGCAACAAAGAATGCAGTAAGTACAATCTACCTATATGTAACATTGTTTACCGATATATCAACTGTCTTCTGTACGTAAATAACAACAACCAACAATCTAGGTAAGTTTGGGACTGTTAAACAATCCATGTATTTACACGCGATGAAGGTAAGTGCTTCCTCGTCTATATTTATATACAAACTGAAATTAAATCTAGCCATAATTATACTGCCACAATGCTTAAGTGATGTTAAGGATTAAATTAATTTAAAAGTTCATTTCAAATTTTCCTTAACTTATGTATTAAGTTGACGTTAAAAGTTTTCAGAAAACTTGAAGGACCCAGCACAGACTTTCGAGAAATTTTAAACTGGCAGTAAGATTTAAACCATTCATCATGGAACATGACTCTCGCTTCAAACATGAAATATTTAAATGTCTATTCAACCGTATAAATATACAATGTTGATTTGAGTAATTCTGAAAACAATGGCTGACATTAAATCTTAATTTATATGAATTTATTTAAATATATATCATTTATATTATACTCAGTATAGTTCACAATAATTCACACATGAAATTGATTTGTATTTTTAATTAATATTATAGATAGTCTCGTGAATAATTGATGTTAAAAATACTTACATAACCTATGTCTGTTTAAATCATCTTTCCCTCTGTATTATTCCCTTTGAAAATAAAAGTAATTTCAATCAGTATTTTACTTGGTCCGTAAAAAATAAATTGTCTGTTCCAAAGAAATCTAATGAACCGTCATAATTGCACATCAGACAGTCTGATCGACGTATTTGCCTATACAAAAAAATTTTCAATTCTTTAATCTAATTTTATAAAAATGTTAATATTATTTTGTGCCTTAGGTTAATTTTCTTAAAACCGTTAACATCGACAGTGAAAATTAGAATATATTGATAATTCAAAGTAATCTGAGATTTACTTAGAGGTATTTTATTTAAAGTTAATTTTTATTATTTCCTAAAAAATACACTTTGTTTTATACTTTGAAAAGTATTAAATGTTTTATACTTTTATAATTATTAAATGTTTTATTCATTAATATTATTTACTAAGATAAATTTACTAGATTTATGAAACTTTATTTTTCCACAGATTATATTTAATATTTCGCAGAATTATTATCCGCAAGCTAATATTTTTACCACACTTTAATCAGTTATTTATAAGCAAAAACCTCCAAAAAGTTGTATATTTGTTTCGGACACGGGGATTTATAATTCGTCCATTGTTTGCCTGATATGCAAATAGAACAACAAAACTTGTCGCACGTACATGGATGCAAACATACATGCATACACTTGCACAAACACACACACACATAAACCTCATGGGTGAGAAACAAAAATATTTAAGATAAAATTTATACTATGTCCTCTCTGTACGGTGTGCAAACAGAAAAAGAACGACAACCAAAGAGAATAAAAATGTTTCATATTCACAGCCCGCTGGTATATTAATGCTGTGAAAACGCGTTAGCCTGATAAAATAGTAAGATATTATTCATACAGAAAACTTTAAATTCAACGTATGCATCGTATTATCCAGACGTTACCTACTATTACGCTGTCTTTTAATGCGAAAAGTTTAATAATAAATGAAAAAAGATACAAGTAGTTTCCGTAAGTGAAGGGTGAAGGACACTGAAACATATGCACGAGCTGTTTTCGTTGAAACATCCTAGAACTGACACATTTCAGAACTGGCACACGAAAACTTCATATATTTAAATTACTTTTGTGGTTGTCTTGTGTATGAAATTGAAAAGTTTTTTAACGAAAAAAGAATTAAACACGACAATATAAAATATATTCCTTACATTATAATATGATATTCTATTTCTTCTAGAGCAATTTTCAATAAACGTACGGATATACACATATATATGTTGAAATTAAGAACTCGAAGCAATTACAGGAATATGCGCTAATGCATTAGCAGAGAAGAACGGCTGTTTGTTGGTAAAATAGGATGCGTTTCGAGTCCTCTTTTTTTTGTTCATCCGCTTAATTACGTCAACTACATTAATTACGGCATTTTACGGAACGAGCGTACGATCTCCATATTATCGGCTGCTTCGGACGTGCTTACATTATAAATAGCAGTCGACCGAAAAATTGAAAGCGCTCTTTCCCCGGGGCAATTAACGAATCAATAATTGCTTTTCAATGGACATACTTCACAGAAAACAGACTATACCCTTTTATTATTGGAGCCTTCGTGTGACGTGCTTTTTTTAAAAAATATGACACTTCTCAAATTTACTACCCATGATTATATGATCCGGTATTAGTGTGTCACGTGACAGGATCATTTATTTATTGTCTAGAGATGTTCAAGCGTAATCCTTCGAATAATACACAAAGACATCGTCATAGAATATTCGAGGCTATTTCAAAATTCACATAGTAGAATTTGATACAATATTCCAATATAATTTCATTATTTAATTCACTAGTATATTTCGTATTAAAATTCTGCAAAAAAAACGTTTCGGTTCATGCTATATTTGACAGCATATAAAATGGATATCTCGTACTGAACACAGAATATTTTGAAATACCGAGTAAATCTAGCATGTATCCATGTGTTTACCTATATGATTATGTAGTGATTATTATTGTCCGAGTATGAAACTACCCACACAGTATGTACATATGTACATACAGTGATGGAGTACCCATGTTACTTTTGTCCCAATACTCTAACATTATATCAACTTTGTATAAAATAATATTAGTATTAGCAAGTCGGTAGTAAATGTTAAAAATTCCAGACTCGTTGAATAGCGTTACTATTCCATTATAATGTATTTATTCAAGTAATTGCCGTACGTGAGACGAAAGGCATTTACCTAACAAATAGTGTAAAATTCACAGACGGTGCAGTTGAACAGTGAAAGTTTATAATGAAATTTTATTTGTTCGTTATGAATGCCGATTCAGTCTGATTTGCACAAGCGAATTTTCAATCAAATTAGAAGAATGAACACAATTTTATTTGGTTAAATACTCGAACAATCCAGTGTTCAAAATCGTTATAATCATTTACATGTTTTATTTAAAGTATAAATTATAAAATTATTTACAATTATTCCTTTTAAATTTAGTTCTTCAG
>JAGJTL010005947.1:462045-475485 GCA_022063505.1 Calosoma granatense | reverse complement strand
TTCTAAGTAAAAAATTTCATATAAACTTTTGTCTATTTTTTAATTAAACCGGGAAGGCGTAATGTTATAAATGAATATATCAGTATTTACTTTAAATTTTATACATAAATAAAACAGCTAGCAAACAAAACTTAGTATATATAGCGAATATGATAAAATAAATGTAAATAAAATATTACCACAAATTATATACATTGATCTTTATATATTTATTTTATATCAATTAAAATAAATGAAATAGTATTTACATTTGAAAAATATCAATCAAAAATTCTAATTTTTTTATGACTACTATTAATTTTTTGAGAATATTTGTTAAATGTTAGTAATTTATCAGTGAATTCATGACGGTACATTATTAATTCCTGTGCCATTTATTATTTCTAAGCTTTTTCAGATATCTACATGAGTAGATGAAGTTATCAAGGCATATTATTTAAAACATCAGCTCGTGTATGCAATCTAGCAAAGACTATTGTCGAATACAATCTATTGTACGATCAAGATGAATTGAATGCATGACTAAAAGGTGCGTATGAACGTTGTACAGTACAGTTTTTTTTGCAAGTTTGTGTTATCATCCACATTGATGTGTTCCGCGTGATTGAATACTCGCTTTTCGCAACAGAAATAACTGCTGACAAACATGATTCGTATGTACATCAATCAGAGATAGGAAAAACCAGCCTACTGATGTATAGAGATGAGTGAATCTTGTCGAATGGTACATACATACACGCCTGCTCATGCTAATTCAGTTTATCAATACTGTTATAGAACACCTATATAAAAGTATTTATGACAATCCCTGCTCATAGGCCGAAAAGCCTGAAAATACATGCTAATTTAAATACACATATTCCACAATCAGTATGAACAATATTACATTAGTTAGATTAAATACTACTCCCATTCGTACAACGCTGCTACTGTACATAAAGTTTGGAATAGTAATGCTAAACATTATTCTCCGTAGCTGTGAATATTTATTGAGAAAAGTGCATTATATTGTTCCGAGTGAGTGAGTACAGTTAATTTGAGAGTGTGATTGTAATATGTAGTTGTATAAAATGCAGTTTTATAATGTGAAACGATGCAACCGCTAAAGAGAAGACATTGAGTGTGGTGGTAGTGCAGGCACTAATGGCAAATAACTACGTCGCTAAAATTGCCGAGCGCAAATCCTGTTCATGACATGAATGTTTGCGGACGTCTACTATTGTCTAATAAAAACCGGAACGTAAAAATACGTTGTACTAGGATATTTGGCACGATTCCAAACAGCGATTTTACGAAAATAAATGGAAATAACAAGGCGAGTAACGTTTACTGGTAAATACAACTTTTGTATAACAAATGACAGCAATCAGTTTTATTGTACCAACGGAATTTATACACATGAAATATTATTATCCAACAATATTTAAGACTTTCTTTATATTCTCTGAAATTAATGTATGATAAAAACTTGTGTACATGACAAGGAAAAATATAATAAACATTTCAAGATTTTAAAACCTTCATAGAAATAATAATAAACAGTGAAATTTCTATGTATGAAACAACCATGTACAATTAAAACATTTCTGTTTCTGACATTAATAAGTGTATAAATTTATATTCACGTGAGAAAATTTAATTAGTTTTTTGTCATTCCTAGAGTACATTAACAAAGTATATTACCAGTATATATCTGTAACAATGAAATTAAATATTATTACATATTTTTTACTCTTTTTACTTAGCGCCACTGAAATGTCTTCTGTAAAAATAATTAACATACAAGACAATCAGTAGAGGATAAATAAAGAAATAACAAAATAGATTTTACACTGTAAAATCTATTTTATAGTACTATTCACACACTTGTTTACAAGAAAATACAAGATGAAACCTGTATTACAGTGTAATTATAAAAATACTGTTACATTTAGAATGTTTGATGGTTTGTAAAAATGTGAATATAATCGGATTTGTTATTTGGTTCAGATATGTAATGTAACGAGTAATAATAAAATTGTGAATTTAATCAACACAAATTTCATTACCTATAGTACATGTATTACCTGACAAAACATTGGAACTATGCATACATTAATAATAACGACAGATAATTATTATTAATTTGAATTTAATGTACATAGTCCAACGTATTCACGTTTCAATATGCAATAGAGAAGTAAATTGTAATAAATATTTTAGTTAAATCTTTAATGTAACTACAAACAAATTTTCGCACAGTTTGCTAATTGTCTAGTGCACTACATACAAAGACTTTGGCCATTAATTCCACTTTACACACAGTTTAGAAGAATATTCCCCCGTTGCCATGGTCTAACTTTCCTCAAACATACTCGTACGTATAGCTTGCGTTCTCACAGGGAAACCATTAGCTTTCGTTAATTGCCAACTGGCAAGCTATCTGCAAATAAAGCAAATATGAGTTGCGTGTAATTTTGCACACAAGGCGAAGCTGGTATTACTTATACATAATTCCGCATATCGCGCGGTTAACCTAAATAAAGAATAGTTGACAATTCAGACACTTGTTATTTGAATTTCAAACTAATTAATTGCATCTAATAATAATTGCATAAGGCGATTAGTTGCATCGCACATTACATACATTCCACATAACTATGACCCACTTACTAACGTAAATATTTCTCAAAATGATTTAGTTTCATTGTACAATGTCAGATGTCTCTACAGTCCAATATACGAAAGCAATTTTGTTTGCCTACAGGTCAGGAGATTTAGAACGCAGGTGCACATTTTCCAACATTTGTTTTCTTTGTCTTATTTCAACCATAACCACTTTCATATCCATAAAAATGTTAAACCGTACAACCACAACTCTGTTCCATGGGAAACTAGTACCGAACACCCGGAGAGAGTTTTGAATTGTAAAAGAGAAATGATGTACGTGTAGAATTTATACGTCAGCAGTGCACATAAATAATGTGAGGTAATTTTCAGTTGGATTCATTAGGAAGTGTCCGTGTAGAGCGGACAACGTTGATTTTGAGTTACGTTCCGTTAATGCACCGGCCCTGACCATTAGGCGTGATGTAAACGGCCCTTCGAGGACCTAAGTGACAACGAATGAGCGTAGTCAACGCACTGACCGTGACCCTGTAGTCATCATCCTAATAACGTACGAAGGACGAACGGACCCTTGTGCTCGCGGAACTGTGGACGAAATAAATAGACGATGTCGACCTAAAGTGGAGTATGTGTGTTCAAGATGCTTAACACGTGTAAAAGAAGTGGCCGAGATTAATTTGTCCGTGAACTAATAGCGGACCATTTCTTTCACGGATAACTCCATTTAATAGAATAAGTTAATTTGCACCGGTGAATCTTTGTGAACGTGCAAAATCAGATCTATTACATGACAGAAATATGATTTAGCTTTTTCCAGATTGTTCTGCACGCTCGAAGAGTAATAAAACATATTAGGAAGGAAGCAAGATATTTAATATCAATTTATCAATTTGATTTCTTCGTGAAACTATTTCGAAATCATCTGTAATACTATATATGCATATTCTAGTGATATTTCTGAGGTATTACTAACAATGCTGTATAATAATACTTGAACACCAACGCAATTATTACAAGTGCAGACTTGAGAAGAAGAAACAATATGTATTGTTAAAAATTGTAAGAGAATTTCGTAGATAATTATGTAGGGTGTTGTATTGTTTCTAAAGGATTAGTGTACTGACAGATCTCGCCCATGGGCTGTGCAACTTGTCGACTTACTGCCTGCTTCTGACAGCCTCTCTATGGTTCACAAGCAGCCACTTACAACATAACCCAACTGCCTCTTGTGCCTGCCTGGCTTACGGAGTCTTTGCTCTCGTCAACATCTCACGATGGTCCGCAAATTAATAAAACCATACCACAACGTAGCGTGACGTTAACTGTATTTCTAATTAGTTACTAGCTGCTATTTCTCATGCTATTGTCGTAAATAAAATTGATTTTAACAAAATAGTCAATGTTAGTATTAATGATTAAAGTTAAAACAAAAATATTCTTTTTAACTATTTGGTATTAATAAATAATAGAACAATGTAGTCTAATATGCTATGTCATAGTATTATTTTAATAAAGTGAAAATAGTTTTTCTAAGAGAGTTTTAAAGCACAAATTGTTATTTAATGTTGGATAGAAATTGTTTGTCTATTAATACAATTTTACTTTCAGACGCAGTAATTGCGAGCAAATTAAATTTATACATTAAACTAATTGGTCTGTTGACGTTCTATTTTGAGATATAATGTAATATAGTATTTGTGTTATCTCTTCTTACTCCTACATATATATTTAAATATATGGTTTCCTCATGACTGAATATCAAAACAAGTATGTGCCTAGAAATGTAAAATATTGTACAGGTTTATTCTACAGTACAAACACATCATGTTTCCATTGAATATATGTTATAGCGTAGGAACGTTGGGCTGAGAAATTATAACATCACTTAACAAAGTGGAAACGTTGGATTCAACAAAGACTGATTGCAGGTTTCACCTGGAGCTAAAAGCCGCAAAGAACGGATAGCTGGGTGAATGAGACGAGCCCGCTGAGAGTATTGTTAAAACTCCCCTCGACCTCTGACTGATGTAAACATGTTTTTGTTGTTGTCAGCACTCGCACTAACACGGACTCTGACGTCGTTCAACAAGAAGTCATTATGTAAGGACGACAACGAACGCCACACACGCGTCCATTACTGGACGAACGCGCGACGCCATTAGACGCCGTTGATAAATGTCCATCTCTTCGGACCAGACGACCGACGGGCCGTCATTGCCCGTAGTTCCGTCGAAATGAACTGGGGATCTTTTAGAACTTTTTTTATGTAATGTGATATTGCGTTTAATTCTGGGTAAACAGCACCTGTGTGCGTTGTAATTTTATCTTTATTTTAAAAGCTCCGCCTCTCACAACACGTATAAATCGCCAAGTTTGTATGTTACTAGAGCATAGGGTGAAATGCCAGATGTAGTATTTCTTTTAAAGTAATTTATGTTTTTAACTATAACAAACAATTAGCAAACTAAATATAAAGTTACCCTTTTTAGTAACATGTTTTATCCATGGAAAAACAGGATTTAAAATTTAACTTTACTAGCAAGATATGATATTTAGATGTTTTATAATTATGAATACTTTTATGCAGAGTATTAAATAGAAAATAGAAAGCAATATTCTTTATCACTGTTTGACTACATATTTAGCTTTAATGCTGCTTACTTTGTTATATAAGCAGATAACTAAAATGATGAAATATGTAGGTATTTTATACGTTATTGCACATATATAGTTGCTCACTATGAAGTTACTGTATATAGTAGAACGTGGATTAGATGGTCCGAATAATCGAAAGGAGAAAAAATGCCGTGAGAATATTTTTTATTAAAATATAAAGCTTCACATAATACATGTAAATACACTCTTAGAAAAAAGTATTGTTTTGTACGAAATTCAGTTATTAATTGTGTTGTGCAACAACTTCGTATAATCCGCTATTTTTATTTGACAACATTATTTATTTTGAACAATTCGGATAATCGAGATTCTACTGTAGTTACTAAAGCTAGCATACGTAGTTCTATAGAGAATCGAACGTTTTACCCATTATTCATGCACTTAAACCGTCGTTCCTATCCCCCACATCGCTCACTGCAACTGAGTTCAGTAAAACATGATCCGAATGAATTCGACACGGTTGGGTCGGGGGGGAGGGGAGTTGTCGCATCAAACGATTTTAAATTTCGAGTATCGTGTCAAAACGTGCAACTCCATCACCAGTTCGAATACACTGATTTATCTGTTATTTATTCAACAGCACTCAGACACAAATGTAAATGACATTTATTGTTATTGATTTTTGATATGACACGATGCTGCATTACCGTTAAACATTAATAATTCGGTAGGGTAGGTGCTTGATGTCTGAATTGGCAATGCATCGGCCCACATTCTATTAATTCATCCATTGCCTAGTAAAGTTGACAAGCGCACAACTATGGGCGCGTCAGACTAGAGAGGTAGTCACGTGCATTTGCCACGTCATCACTTTTCCGATATGAACCTACAAATCTTCCCTTACTCCTATACACATATATGTGTGTGTATGAGCGAGAGAACGAACTAGTCAGAACTAGTTTAACCAACTAGTAAGCGCACGAAACTCATACTGGACGTGTACAAAAGCCATCTATACATACACAGTGGTTGGGGGGAGATATCTGTTCAAACCTTGTCTCTATCCTGGACAAGATGAGAGCAATAACCGTCTGCTTTTTACCCCGCGTCTCCTGCTCTTGATACACGGGAGCCAATCGGCAGAGAGAATTCTATGTGGAAACTAAAATGAAAAGCTACGTGCGATAATATTTTAGGTCTTACCGTTTTTTTTACTGGAACAGTGCAATTTTATGTAATTTACTCTATAATGTTGCTCGGATGTTATAGACTGTTACAAATAACGGACAATTTTGAAATGTTCTGTCTTGTTTCAAAGAGAACATCACAAATACTTGTAACTAGGAATTTTGGTACAAAAATATTGATCTTATTAGAGGTTTTTGGTTTTAGTAAAGTAATTGAAAAAACTTTTACAGTTTATAAATATTTTTTAGTTGCTGGCTTAGTAAGATGTTGGGTATATATTTCTTTTGAACTGTTTTTATTGTAAGAAATTATATATTTTTATGGGCAGAAAAGCTCATCATACAGTTTTCCACAGAATAAAATATTTTTATCTCATGAATACTAGAAAATATATGTATTTTAATTACAGTAACGTGAATTTCACAGTTTGAATATATAGAGTACGATTTCGGTTGTGTGATATACGATTTATATTGTTGTAATTTTGGAAGTCAAGGGATTGGTGTACACGTCCGGACAGGTTCACAAGGAAGATATAACGAAACCAATATTTCAAGTCTGGAAATCCTGTACAATATATAACCGGAGAAAATAAATGTTTCGTCCAATACGTTGTACAAATACCCCAAGCAGTACAGAAATTGTTCCCGATTTTTTCGTTCTGCTCGTCGTTCGGTGAATCGTGTCCGTCACTGGGCTTTGTATAACATGACGTGCAACTACCGTTCCATGCCACGACGATTGCTGCAACTTCTGTCAATATACATTAATGTCCATGGCCGGAACATAATTTCGTTAGTTGGTTATATATAAAGAAAGATTCGGTTGCGCGTTTATTTTCCACCCAGCCTCCGTGAATCCTGCGGGTGTGAAATGTTACGTACGTACGTACGAAGGTGACATCTAAAAGATTAACCGGTAACGTAATTTGCTACGTGACTTGGATCTTATACCAAAATTCTACGAGTTTCTCGTGTAAACGTTTCACTTAAATGCGTCTGATTTAAAAACATTGTTTAAATTTCATGCCATGATCATTTGTAACAATTTGTGTTCCAATTCCAATAAAATTGCTACCTTCATTTTCTTTTTCTGCTTCGTCTACAGAGAACTTGTAAATGTGAGTACAGCTTTAGAAAGTTTGTTGTCCATATTTAAGAAATCAGAAGTAATTTGCGTAAAAGTTATTCAAAGCACTTTCTTCTAGACGTTATTATCTTCAGACTACCATAGAGTTCTTAATGTTTCAAGAACTGTGTATAGAAAAAATTCTAGTGCCCTGGCTATATTGTCGGTGATGACGTAAGTCGAAATATCTGCTGAAGTCTTGAGTCGTGAAATTCAAAATTAGCATCTGGAGGCAATGTGGACAAATCGGGTAGCTCGATGTAAACTATTCAAGATTTTATTGCCGGTCGCCGGATAAATGAAGGAAAGTTTGTTCTCGTATCAGATATTCAGAGAGAATCGAAACATAGAATGAAAGTACTCGAGGGACCGAGTGGCGAAGAAAAAGCGCAAAGGACGTTTAGGTCACCGTGTCCCCTTTTGTAGCCGTTACACAGCTTCAGTTCTTGTTAGTGCTGACAGCAAAACACTTGGCATTTCCAGACTAATATCGGCAGCAAATTGGTTTAATCTCCCGTGAGCGCACCTGTGCCCCCATGACGGCCTATCTACGCCAACCATGCCTCCAGTCGCCACTCTGTTTGTTTTCCTCCTCCATCCCACACCGTAGAAATCCTGTAATGACTTGTCTGCACACAGTTAGTTAGTTAGACCAACAGAAGTTGCTGCTCATTCTTCAGGGATTACACTCACTCTAACTGTAAGTTCTCATATGGATATGTGACTATAAAATACAAGCAAATAATGACGAAAAAGATTTTAATCATTCATTCTACCAGCAATATTGATTGTCATGCTATTCAATTAAATTATAATTCATCTCAATAATGACAGATTTCATTGAGTGAATAAAAAGGTAATAAACTAAATTAGTTGAAAATTGTTATGGGAATTATTGAGTGTGGGAATTTATCTGGAAAGGAGGAATCAGGTGTTTTAGTAAACTGTGCACCGTTTTACAACGAGCTGGTTGGCTGGCTGGCTGGGGGCGCCTCTGTTTCTCTAGTTGAGGAAGGACGAAAGTAACCTCCTAAGGCCTGAGTGAACCCTTTACCAACCCACCGTACATCACTGCAGAGGCTATTTGTATCGAGAGAGAATGGTGCGTCCGCTCGAGAGAGGTTTAACGCTGAAAAACGAGCGTCCATTCCCCAGTACTAATATGCTTTTCGTTTTTTATTCTTTTTCTTGTAGAATTTTTTCTACTGCCACAGATATGGATTCGTGAGAAAGGAAAAGATTTCAGCGGTGAAGTGATCTTGAACGGTAATGACGTTAGATATAGTACTAAACCGAATTTCTAGCATGGGCTTCAACTAACCTGATATACTAAAGCTTTTTCTTTCACATCTCAGCATCAAAATGAAGAGATACTTTTACCTTTCATCAAAATTGAAGGTAGTGTACGACACATGTGAAAGGGACTTATAAATAAATTATTTTAAATAATCATATTTATTATCTAAAATTATTTTAAAAGGAGTATATACCTAAAAAATAATACTGATATATATTTTCAGAAGATTTTATATTTCATAAAATTTTAAGACGGATAGAATACATTTACATTTGTACGTAGTATATGAAGAGAAATAATCTTAATATCAGATCACGATGCGTTTCAAATATTAGTTCATTATTAAGTATTCTATAAATTAACTGCATACAGTATTTATAAAAAGAACAGTCGTTTTAGTAGATATTTCAGAATATATGTATAGATGTTTCCTATCATTTATAGTAAACGCTCTGGTTAGCTGTAAAAAAATCTATATTGGAGATCGTATGTTTTGTTCCGAGAGTATCGGACAGAATTCTCGTGATACTTCTCAATTATATTTGTTACCGTCGATAACCGCACGGGTGACACAAGTAGTATATTCATCACACGTTCCTTTCCCGCCACACTGCACGCTCCGATAGGATCGGGAATTCCCCGGGCGACGAGCGTTTTGGCGCGCTGTACGAATATTATCGGCTTTTTCAGGTGTTACCCTGGAACATGCTCGTCTCACCAGATAAGTGTGACAAACTTGTGATAAATTAGTTTAACGATGTAGTTTGCCGAAGTAAAACGCTATCACATACAATTATTAATAATGACACGATGGAGGAAATTAATTGCACGCCTCAAATGTTCGCCAACAATGTATTAAATGTAAATTATAATTATGTCAAACCTGAAACGTCACGTATACAATATAAATCCAGAACGATTTATCGGTCGGCTTCAACCGTCATCTTCATATTGTACAGGTAGACATTATACTTACATTCATATGTAACATTATGTACAGTTACAAATATTTCAATCCAGGATGTAAAATATGTGGTAGTATAGCCTGAAATACATAATAAATTGAGTTTACTTCCTACGGAATCTAAAATTACTTATCGCATCAGAGTTATGAATTAAATAAACAAATGTTTTGACAACCACGTAGCACTATAATGTAACGGCATACTGATTTCTTTATATTCTATTACATCGATAACTTTCCAACGAACAATACTGACGATAAAGTAGTTTGGTAGATAAGACGGCGGAAATATAAACTCGACTAACTGCAGTGCGACCCAAAAACAGATATATTCAAAAAAAGAACGATAGAAAAAAGTGGCATCTCTATCTGTGGCATTCCACAACAGCATTGACAATAAATTTAGTGCGAAAACTAAACCAGTGGTAACATTTTTGTTTCGTCGCCCACTGATATGAAATAGACTACCTAGCATCACTAGTGTGTTGTACTACTGCTACGTAAATGACCGAACATGGCCGACTGGTGCCGAAGAGATACATAGCGTCACCTAGATGGGCTAGGATTGCAATAAAGGGATTTTTATGTGTCACTATCCTAGTGTGCCAGCATCATTTCTACTTCAATTTCACGCTATCTTTCCTTCTTCGCAGAGCTCGGATGCTGCGGGATGCGAACTCAAGCCCACAGTGAAAGTATCATGTGACGTAAGGATTTTAAGATTAACCGGTACCAGTTGTAAAAACCAGAAAGAAAATGGAGTTTTTCATTGCCTCTCCTCACACGTCCAAAAAACAAAGGCCGTTTTTATATGGAATACTTTTCAATGCGGTTTCGAGGCTTCTTCTGCTGACGCTTCGATCCAACAGACTATGCATTGATTAGCTGTCAAGAATTTCCCTTATCCTACTCTAAGGATGTTCGGATTTTTTGTTCAATTGTGCCTTGAAGTATTGTTTGTTTACGAAGTATAAATAATGATGGAGCTATGATCCTTCTCTTCATTCGAAATATGTCTTTTTACAGAAATCCATCAAATGGAATATATGAGATATATATGTGAGTACATGTATTATTTTATGTGCAAACATATAACTACAATTGTTTCATTTTCTATTTACATATTTATTAATGAATTTCAAATAAAATTCTGTTTCAACCTGTCTTCTGTGAAAAAATGACAAAAATCGTCAGTACAAAAATAATTCCTTATCAATTTTTGTTGCGGAAGAGCATAACAGCAACACATTTATCTTCGTTAGTAAACGTACATACATTGAAGTACATAAAGGTTGTTCTACCGCTGACATCAGAAACAAAACGTATCGAAAATATGTCATACATGTTATGATTCATGGTAGCGACACGTATTAATATTGAATTGTGAGTTCTACATTGCGTATACATACATATTACACTAGCCATATACAATAAAATATATTACAATATAAACTAGTAAATAGTAAGAAACAAGTATGACTTGAAATTGACCAAAACCAGCATAGCAAGAAATTAAATATATCATGTGATATAAATTATATACAATATATTTATATTTTATATAAATATGCATATTGAAAATGTAATGTTTTGAGAAATACTATACTAGTATACCAGAAATATCGAATTCAAAGATTGATTCAGAACAAATATGTATATGTAACGATGAAACAACGAAAAGTACAATTTAGAATCTGTTAAAAACAACTATATTTCATATCAAATCTCTGAACACATTTCTCTCAATAAACTATATGTTTGCGTGTTAATTCTCGTTCTAAAAATCACATAATTCTTAGAATGAGCACTATAAAACGGAACATTTTGCCGTTATTAATACAGACATAACTTATAAACTGATGTTTACAGGCAAGTTCAGACAAGTTCATGGAAGATGACTACATTTTGAGGTGGCTCCACTACGCTTCACCACTAACCACAGAACAATAAAACACTGTGATTTAGCTTATTGCCTGCCGTCGTATCTGACTCATAATTATTATGGCATAACGGAACGCGAGCGAGTGAGCGAGGAACCTGCACAAGCTAGTCCTGTGTGTACCTACTAACTCATAATATAGAATAAACGCGCGAGGTTGTACTGCATTGTGTTTATTTCTGGTTTATCAGTGGCGCGGATCTCTCGTACACAGAGAAACTGTAAATAAAAGTACAAAATGTACTACTTAAGCGCAGTTTAAAACCCCGAACATCGGCCCATAAAACTGCAGCTTACGATTTCTGGTGGTGCATTTCGGTTGGGAACGAGACGAGATATATGGTCTCGCGTGCGAAACCGACATTAACAGTTATCTATGGAACACGGTGAATTATTGTCCTGATATCTAACAATGTTTTTACAATGAGCGCACACCCGCCACCACCACCACCGTCACCCTGCACAACACAGTTCTGCGGTAACAGTGGTACTGGTAGCGGTAATGCCGAAGACTGATATCTACTTTTACTACTAAGCACTCGATTCAACCATCGTTCGTGTTTGTTCACGCGCACTACACAACGATGTGCTAACTGAAATTATCATTTTCACACAGCACAACCAACTTTTTGTTCTGCATAATCTGCCACTTAGTCAATTACAAAATATAGAAAGCGGATTTCGAATTTTTCTCTATTATACTGAATGTGTGCACGGGTAGATTATTATTTGTCTGTATTCATGAGAATAACTAATCCGTGAAGCTAGGATACACATTATATTTGTAGAACCGTTTTATTGAATTTATTTGTTTTATTATTTGACACACAATTCAAGTATTAGCTTGTTTGAGTTGCACAATTAAATTAAATAAATCTCCATATTTATAACATTTTAATCCTTACAAATTCATATGGTAGAACAGTGAATACATTTAAGAAGAAAGGATTATTCTCATCTTACAGTATTGTACAATCTGTAAACATATCTGAGTTTGAGAGACAAGTTGTCGTTTATGTTACAGGCAACAACAGGCAACAATTGTGGACCGATAGGCATAAAACTACCGTTAAAGTCTATAAAGGTTTGACAAATGCTGAAACCGTGCGCGCGGGTACTGGTGCCGAGTGTCACATGGACCCTAAGTCCTGTATATGTATGTATGAGTCGCACAGGATGTGTGCGTGTGTGTACAAGGCAGAACAAAGGATCGTCCTAGCGAAGGACTGACGTGAGAGAATATCAAATTAGAAGGTTCGGTCGCACGCCGAGTGCTGTGTCTCGGCTCGTACACACCTAGCGGCGAATACCCGTACTAACGATGTGCCGTGACGTGGTAACGTACTGGAGAAGAATAACATGACGACTATGCGAGGGAAAACGAGCCGAGATAAACGTAATTGTTGACAATTGTCATGTTTATAGAGAGAAGCGTTGTCCTTACGGTAACCTTGAAATCATATACCTGTCTACCTACATACATACATACATACATACATACATACGTGCGAGATATGACACACTGTAATATACGTTGTGCTAGGACTACTGTTATTACTATGTATTAAAATCTTGGCAGATAAATAAACTACTTTGTGCTCTATGTTCTTAGAGAAATGAAACTTAATATTTAATTCTAGAAATTTTAATATTAGCGAGAAAATACTTTAATTTATACAGAATAATTTAAATAAATATGTT
>JAGJTL010005947.1:447190-460771 GCA_022063505.1 Calosoma granatense | reverse complement strand
ATATATACATATGTGTGTGTGTGTGTGGGCGGTAGGAGATAATGATTTAATATGTGGTGGTGGTTGGATTCGCGTACGAAGGCTTAGGAGAATCCATCACGGGATATAGTCGAGTTTGAAATAAATACCGTTATTTCTCATACGCACGGATGACGTGTCTGTACGCGAGGATTTTAAACCATTTTCTCTCTCTCCTTCTCTCTTTCCTCTCTGTCTCTCTCTCCCTCTGTCTCTCTCTCTCTCTTGTGGTCCTCTTTACACCAAAATTCCATATCGATCTACTGGTTGGATCTAGTAAAAACTGGCCGCCTCCGACAACTGCCATTTATACAAGAGAAAACTGACGCTGACAACCTGGACACATCTCGCTTGTTTAAATTCTCATTTGAAAAATCATGGTGCTTATCGTAATAGATTAAAATTTATCATTTAAATCAGTTCGCTGCTGGTTCATTCCGTACTAGTCTTCCATAGGGCCGGGGCCTCTTTCAAATAAACTAGCGATATTATTCACAGAATGAAATGCGTTCATTTCACGTCCTCTCTACTTTTTTTTTCAAATAAGTGGCTTGTACCATGAACGCTTATAATGCAGAATTTCAAACTGGCATAGAGCTACTCTGCTCTGAGATCGAATAAATTATAGAAGGTGATTTGCAGCAACGTGCAGGTTATTAGTTTGCTCCAGAAAATATGACTTCCCTAAACGATTAAACATTATTTACTCACTGGCCAAAGCGTACTCTGGTATTATATGTAACTTAAGTTATACCATATAGGTGTTCTACCATTATATCAATCAATACATTCCTTGCACACCAATATTGGGAAATTGTATTCTCTTATAATATTCCGTGAATAATCTTAATTAGCCTACACATGAAACCATACAAGAATATATGAAATATGATATTAGACTTAAGAATAATCATTAACAAAAATATAGTCTTGGTATTGGGTTGCAGGAAGGGAAGACCCAAAAGTTAAACACTTTCTAAAATCTAATTATCTGTTACATTTAACATATTAGATTAAAGAAGACGTTCTGCAAGTTAATTGCGTGCGTACTGACAATCGCACACAAACCAGAGCAGATGTGTAAGTTCTACAGGAGATGAGGTGATGACACGCGCCCAACACTCTGGTGACGACACCATTCACGATGTCATGTGGCTTAAACTCCACTGTTCTAAGGGAACATCATAATTGGATTAGTTGTAACTCATCTGCCGTAAAACATTACGTAAAGCCGCACACGCACGTACATACACACAGGCAACAATGTTATGATATCTACGTTTGTACGCTAGTTCCACAGTTCCGTCACCAGAGGTCTCACGGGTACGATAACACACCGTACCATCCCTCTTTTCACAACATTAACTCAACCGATGATAGAGCAATCCGATATGTATGCAAATTATCAGTACAACAACCGCACGTGACAACGAAATTATCACCCGGATTACAAAAAACCCATAGCTGCTCGTCAAATAAATTACGGTTTTTTTTTTCTCTGGCCACACAGTTCGTTGAAATGAAATTAATGTTCAACGGAATTAAAAAATACTGACAGCACAGAGCCGTGTATGACGGATATAGAGTCGAATAATAATTTAAGAGTAATATGTCAAACCAAATATGTACATATCCGTGGGTTAACACACTTTCCGTGTAAATATTTTATTTGTAAAACTCGATCAAATATTAATGGAGAAATGGACAAAGTAGAAATAAATGCATACATACATACGTTCTTGAAAAATTCATTATATGTATGACATAATTTTGGTAATAAGAATAAACATGTACGTAATAAGTGTATAATAATTCATTATCCTGAATTTGAATTGGGATATGTAAATAACACTTAATTAAAGCAAGTAAAATATTTACTTGGTAAATATGAGTAAATTAATAGTAATGACTGGAAATGGAAACGTTCCAATTAAATTCATGTACATATGTATGTCCAGAAACAAATATGATAAAATCACTTTTGTCCTGATGAATCTAATCAGTGTTACCTGACAGCAGTGAAAATTATATTTGTCATTGTGTACTTTCAATCATTCAAATTAAACGTGAATAATTATTGACAAATCAGCAATCTGTTAAATTTTCAACAAATATCATCATTTAATTAACGATTGCTCTCTTTGATGTTAATTACATATACCTTTGGAACATTTATCTCAGTGAAAAATAATAGAAAAACTAAATAAATACCTTTGTGATAACAACAGACTGCTCAGTTCGTAATGTTAAATATTCAGTAAAAACAAAGAATAAAGTATTACCAATCAGTTGAATTTGTAACTGAATACAGAACGTTGTACGAGTAAAAGAAATGTACAGTAAACTGTCCAAATGCGAAACACAATAAAAGATTTGTTTCATCTGAAATATTTCCACGTATTTCCAGGAGGAAAATACAATCAAGTAACGCAATAAAGAATCCACAAACAAAGAATTATTGAGAACCGAGTTAGATTTATTCGATAGAATTACAGAACGGGGGCTCGACTAATGGAATCTTTTGATTGATCCAAAAAGTGAAGAGTATATAGCCATCGAGAGAATATACCACCAGCCCCGGTGGTGGATTGTGGTTGGTCGATGTGTACTATTCTAGTCACGTGACGAGCGCATCGTATTAAAATATCTTTTGTTGCTGCTGTTTTACTGCCATACACTGGCTGGAACAGTGAACAACTGAACACGTGGTGTTGAAATGTGAGCTCTAAAAGTCGGAACCATTGGTTGGTTGGTTGGTTGGTTCGGTTTGTTTATTTGCTAAGGCACATGGCCACTCCACTGGACCATAAAACTAGAGGCATGTCTGTCTAGAAATTAACAGTACTTACCTACTATCACAAGATACGTGCACAGACCATTGGGACATAGTTTCAAATACGTGCTGATATACTTGTACTCTCAACATGCATCCCACATTTATCATAAATCTTTGCTCAGCATAAAATTTGAAACAACAATATCAGTATGTATAACTATTCAAAATAACAAGTATAGTTCTATTAGAGAATAAAACAAACAATTAAACAGATATGGAAAATGTGTGAACGTATCTTTAAAAAATATTACTATTAATACTGATATATACCATTATAGAAAAATTAACATTGTATTGACGACCCTATGACATACAGCAAATATAATTGTTGATAAAAAGTTTATCCTGCTAGTACTGGCACAATGCGTTTACAGTACATTACAATTTTATGTTTTGTTGCGAAGTATATTTCATTTAATAACTCTTCTCCATATAAATAAATATATATGCTATATATACAGTAAATGAACCATTATATTCTATTTTCAAATTGATGTAAAGAGATACACATTTTCTCATCAATTTGTCATTTATCATACTTTTATCAGACCATCGCAATTAAATCAATATTCACGGAATATTATTGATATATTAAATTAAACTAAAAATAAACTGAAACATATTTAATGAAACGGTGTATGTTAATAACTGATACTGGCTTCAAATTTGGAAAAAAATTACAGACTCCAGTGATATTTAAAATAGTTGAAACAAAAGATTAAATATTTACGTCTGACCTAAATAACTGGAATTCCGGCAAGGATTACATTTGCCAACCTTTTTATTCATGAAAGGAACGGATTTTATTTTTAACGAAACCTACATAATGTACCAGAATTTGAGCAAAAAAAGGTAAATATGCTTATGAAGATTAGGATTTAAGCTTTAAATATTTTACTCGATTTAACAGCAAATGATTTTATAAATAAAACTACAAGTAACTTTCGCTTTCTCGTGTTTTACGTATTTAAAAAATATATCATTAATATTTATTACCAAACTTTTTTGGTGGAACGCAGATCTCAAACAATTTTTCAGAATGACGAGAACTCAATATCCTTACCTATTTTATGATTTGATGAAAAAAGAGTTGCCGCATTACATTATATATTTCTTTCATTGATTTACGCTTCTCTCTTGGAAAATTGGAAGAAAATTGGCGTTTTCAAACCATTTTACATATAAAATAACCGTGATAATAACTAATGAATAACACCAGGATACGTAATAGTAAAGCATTCATGTGTAATTCATTATTTACATTCTACAAATACCGGTTCATATTCCTGTATGTTGTTTTGCTTGTAGAAACTTGTCCGAACTATTCATGATTCGGTTACTTGCATTGTCTCAAGCGACAACATGATATCGACGATGCGAGAAACTGTGAGAACTGTCAAATCCTTCACGCTACAACTTCCACAGCCAATACGAAACTGAGTTAATGTTTATCAGAATTATCGAAGACAAGTTATAAACTAACAACCTGCATCCCAGACATGAACGACACAAAGCACAGAAAATAATTTAATACAAATGTAATGTGAACAAATGTTTATTTGAAAATTGGGTTTAATTAGCTCTTTATATTTTCTCGCTGTACTGTATTTAACTGTATTCACACTTACAAACGTCTGTTACAACTCTCAAAATAAGATGAACGTTTTATGCTTCATTTATTTTAGTTACACTTCGGCAATGAGAAATTCAATTCAGAAAGTTTTTTAATTCTACTAACTTTGGAAATAATATACATACAAAAAAGGGGAGGCTTGGATGGTTTGTTCAGTTCAGATTATGGTTCAACAAAGGAAAATATCGTTTCGTCAAGGTCAATGTTACAATAAAGTTAGACCTTCAATTTTATTGAATGTCGGACTGGAAAATACCTATATATTGATATTCAAAATTCCTTTGATCGGAGGTTAAATTAAAGTGCTATAAAATTTTGATAACCTTTATTATTATATAGCTCAATTTCTTCATATTTGTATATAAAAAACTTTTTCATTTTCGAACCATTTTATATTAAAGCCTTCAATCACTGTAGGTGCACCATTTAAAACAATATCTTTCATTTGATACAAAATTTACAGGTGTAATAATGTATAATTTCATTTCCAAAATGTATTTTATATTTATATAGGCCACACACATGTTGAGTATGAAAATCGAATAAATGTAAATAGTAAATGTATTGTAATTACCACACACTCATGTCAATAATTCTAACTCAAATATTTAAAAAATATAAAAAATCGGATTTAGTATTTAAATTAGGATTAGAAAAATAATGATTTTATTTGAAGTAATGCTTTCACGTTTTCATTAGTAGGAAAACAGTATTTTATCAAAGGGATCCAATTCATTGAGTGTATGCTTCCAAACATTTCCACTGTAAACAACCATTTTACAGAACAAATTAACTGATTAACTTCTGACCTCTTTGACATGGCAAGATGAAAGAATTTGTCTGATGCCAATTAATTTTTACTGGTGACATTTAATCAGAAACAATGACATAAAACCGCAAGGAAAATTATTATTTACACAAGAGTACAGATTTATTTAATATTAATTCGTTATAAAATATTCATCTAGATGTAATTGCAGATACATTGACAAACAATATAAAAATACCAGTTTGTTCTTATAATTTATTTAATATTATGTATTATTCAAGTGCAATGTATTTGGGAACTTTTCAAACAGCGAATATAATCCAGGTGAGCTGGAGAAGATCTCATATGAATATGTTTGGTTAAAAACTATTTAGAGCAAGTTCTGGAGATGTGCCGAAGTCATGTGCTCCATATCGGGCGCAAAACAACACATCCACAGCAGTGTTGTGACGCAGTGCTCCCTGAAGTATCTTTAATTTTCGCGAGTTTGAACAAAAGTACGACGATTCCCACGATGCTGGAAGTTGGACCATCGAGTAATGTGTAAAGTTTTATATCTTCACATAAATATTGATATCAGCAACGTGGCCGATCACACGAAGAAATCACGACAGTCATGAGACGATGTGCAATCCTATACGCATGCGCTCTCCCGCCAGCCAGAGCTAACCTAACTCTATATACCACCACCTCCGCCGGCACCCTGCTTCACTAGAAGATGTGTCCCGATGTATTCCCGTTGATATATCGCTACATAAATCCTCAACTCTATTTATTTCCTTACAACACCGGTGACGTATTTAAATTTATTAGAAGATATTTGAAGGTCACGCTGAGTGTTACATTTGTAGTATGTAGTCGATACAATTTGTTCAAATCAGTGAACATGAAAAATGTTTAAATACCTACATTTATTGTCTTTGGAATTTACCAATTAAATTTTTCAAAGTAAACGTACAACAGAATGAGGGAATGGCTGTTAGTGTTGCATATTTATTTATTGGCAGTAAAAGATCCTTGTTAATATGAAATTTGGATAATTTTCTAATAGAAAAGAGTGGTAATAGATTTGAATGAATATAGGAACAAGTATATCTATAAGCACTGATAGAGTTTTTTATACTAGATATAGTCACCAAGTTACAAATATTGAAAATAAGTCTGCACTTCTGCAACTTTTGTGCTGAATTATACAATTCAACGATCTGTCACAGCATATTGGTGGCACGTATTCCTAGCATGATCAAACATAACAATATAACGTGATACTTGTCGGAACACGTCTTACATACATACATACGTATCGTATGTACATTGAGAACGTTCACAAGAGATATCAAGTAGGTCTGCCCCGTAGCCTGTATTCAGATTTTGATATACGGTCGAACCTACGGCAATGTGACATCGATTTCTTTGTGGCTTGCATTTCAGCAATACATTTCTCGCTCGCATGGGAACGGACGGGTTCAGCCGGGGATCAGTGCATAATACAGGGTAGACCCCCGCATACGGTGTTGGAGGCTTTTAATTGTTAATGTCATTTTAGCAGATTAAATTGGATGTGGTGGTGAGTGGACCTGTGTACAGTTGTCTGAAGGGGGAAGGGTGAATAGGTAAATATTTGAAGTGCATTTACTAATCACAGTTGAAGATGTTGATTCTGATTGTTGGGGGAGGGTGGCTGTACTCGACATATCTCATTTCCAGACTGTTGACAAGTTTCTCCCCCTAGTCATACATTTATTTATTTAATAAGGCAGAGACTTTCGAGCTGGGATTATGTTAGCCATGTCAATTCATGAAGATGATGGAGAGACTTATATTGAGGGGGAATACATTCATACTTATGTATTGTAATGGTAATGTAGCCAGTGTAATCCAGTATCGAAGGAGTACTATGATTATAGAAAGTCATTAAAGCAGATAGAATATCAGACAACTTGGGGATAGAAATCTTCTACAAGATTGGAACCTATAAAAGGAAAAAGATATAAAATAATCTTATAGATCTAAGCAGCCTTAGATAGACAATATTAATCGGATTGATTTAGCACAATTAAGTGGAAGTTATTAAGTATAATACAAATACATCAATCAGTACGGTTATTGAAAAATCTTCTGAAAATAATTAAAAATTGAAATGTTAATGTATAATATACAAATTATAAGAAATAATTGTCTTTATTAGGAACATGCAACTTTCAACTCCACTTTTCCCCAGAAATGCAGTTCATTAAAAACATGTTGATTATTGCTGCTTCTGAAATGCTATTTCATCTCCGGTAGCTCAGTACAAGTATTGATGTGGTGCATACACGTATTAAAATGCCTACAGTGAATGAAATTAAATTTTTCGATAGCAATTTCGAGAAGTTTGCTTGTAAATACATCTATTAGCAGCAAATGATGATATTTTTCAAGTACAAACAAGTCTACAATAGTTTCATTAATTTACGCAACATAAATAAATGTAAATGAAACATACTGTGTCCAAAGAGTCGGATATCATTTAAAATATTTACATGCATGAATATTAGCCTGCAAATATGACATCAGTGTTGTACAAACAAACCAAATTAATCCTTTAACATTGAAATTTTACTATAAGCAAATTAGGGGATGCATGTATGACAGTGGTAAGAATGTGTGAAAGAAGTGTATAGGGTTTAGCTGGTTCGAGTGTGGTTATGGAGCGGGTGTAGGGATTGTCGAGGGTCGAAGCAGGAATTAGGGATTCAACCTTCGTCTAACGCAGGCCATAGACATCATCCATCTCGGCTTGTGCTGAGTGATTTATCGAACTTCGGTCCGGGGGTTTCAGGTTGTGGAGATGCGTAAGTGCGTGTGTGTGTGAGTTTGTACTTGACAGGTGCGCGCGCACACAGGGGGTTACCACACAGACACACACACACATGGAGAACAAGGTTAAACGATAGACGAATGTGCCACAACATTATAGACAGAGGCGACTCGTCACTGATATACCCATAACACTTGTACTATTCATTTAATGTAAGTATTGGAAAAGATAGTGAGATTTTTACAAGTTTGAACATTGAGAAAACAATACAATTAGTATTATATCTTGAACAAGCATTTATAGTCTCGGCCCTAAATGAATATTTAATATTCTAGATGTATTTTAAAATATAAGTTAGCATTTAATTCTGAACTAATTTAAAATATAAATAGCACCATACATAAGTAAATGTTCATTGAAACTTAATTAAATAAATTTTATACACTAAATGCGGTTATAAATGTAGCCAATAAATTAAAATTTATATTACAATTTAATATATTTTTTTAAGCGAGTTATAAAATTTTATTTTATAAACTATGTATTAATAGATATTAAGATATTCATTAACAGTTTGGGTTTATTTTAAATATTAGGTAAATATTATTTTATAGAAAAAAAACCTTTTACACTGCATCCTTAATCGTGTCAAGTGTACGTAAAAATATTTTCTTTAAATTTTTTCCAGAAAATATTAATATGCTATTCTGTATAAAACTCTATTAATTTTAAATTTTAAAATAATTTACTTCATAAATCTAAGAAATGCTGATTATTTTTAAACTGAAAGGTAACATTGAATATATGTGATGGTTAATGCATGCATAAAAACTTTTTTCAAGAGTAATTCAACATACTAATATGACATGATGCACAAAAGAGCAAAATGTAATACTGTTACTAAGACCGTCTGCAAGTACAGTGCTAATTAAAAATGAATTCACTATGTAGATACTGTATTTACATTGTACGAGACGAGCCGCCACTGTGCAGGAAACACAGTTTCCGGGGTGCTTATCCATCAAACCGCACAGCACACAACGCCATCCCTACCCAACACCCCGACACCAACATCAAACGTCATTCACAGGTAACACATATAACCGAAGTAACGGTTAATACTGTACGTTAGATATTCTAATCTACGGACAAGTTTTTACCAGTTTCATATTCAATATAAACACCAAATAAAACTAACGATTATCAATAACTTTGCAAAACGGTCATTTATTAGGACGAATAACGCAACGAATCGTTCGAAGAATCGACCCGTCGTTAAAAAGATCCAGCCATGACAGCGGCTGGTTGATCGTGAATTCGACTCGTAAAGTGAGGTTATGGTATATTGTAAAGAATTACGTGTGTAACACATTCAATTATTTTTGTCGATGTTTCTATTAAATCGGCATTTTCATTTCAGCGTATTTTTTCGGTTGGTATTTCCAATGATTCGATACAAACAGAATACCAGTGTGTTGATTTGAAACAAGTCATAAAATTGTCATTGTGAATATACGCGTATATATCACATATACAAAAAAAACATGAATTAGAAGAGATAATTATTCTCTTCCAGAATTTGATATAAACTAGATAGAATTATTTAAATCTCATTGCAATTTATATTCATATTTAATTGCAACCAATATAAAATACAAGCAATTCACAATCCTTTAAAATTTAAATCCGTAAAATTAATGAATTCATTTAATGTTAAATAAATATATGAACACAATTTTGGAACGCATAGTAAAGACGACGGATAAGTATTTTCATTAGAATATAATAAGTGTGTCTGTTAATTATTATTATTTTATTATTTAAGATAGGTATATTTATAATATACCATTTTGTATTTTCAAATATATGTATCTGAAGAATAATATTTTTTTATAATAAAAATCTCACCAGTCTCCTACAACTAATTTCCTAAATGTAAGTGTACATAAAAGTTCAATAGAGGTAAGATTCTTCGATAGATTATTTGAACAGATAGAATTGGCCAATTACAGTTCACGAAGAGAGTAGGAAAAAACAACGAAAAAAAGATCATTTCAATCTCCATTAAGATCTTTCGTTATCTGCAGCATCCTTCAGCGAGTGACATTCAATTATCGTCTGTATGTGCTGAGAAGAATCTTATTTCTTTAATTTTTATCAGAGCATGAATAATGCTTAGCACACAATTTTTTTGGTAGCAAAGCTGCAGGTACAGCAGTAACACTAGAGTGAGAGAGCTGAGTGCTGGTAAATTATATCGTACATCATGTCCAAGGTTCACATTCCGTTCAGTTCGGTTCAGGTTTTGGGTTTAGGAGATGAGGGCTACATATTGCAAGACACCACAGATCGTTACACCTGAAGATTAGGCAACACACTCACGTCCGTTAGGGGGAAAACTAAAAGCCTAACATTGCAGGGAAACTTTACAGCAAATTGCACCCACGAGTGTCTGGACCTCTAAGCGGGATGAGCGCGGCCGACAGTCAGAGAAATAAAGAAAACTCCCATCACCCCTCTTCAAACCCCAGAGCGAGTATTCGATATCAACCGCTGGGCAAGCTGGATTCAGCACCCCCCCCCAGGCCACAGGGTTAAAAATGAGGATGAGAACATCTCTAGCCAAATATAACACGTCTCAAACAAATTGTTTATTGAAATAATTCATGTCACTATGCTGGTGTTGTTCTTCTAACGGATGCTTCAAGAAATATGATCCAGTGTTTCCGTTATGTATCTTTGTTTAGGCACATTCAAAACATTTATAACAATAATGAAAATATATTAATAATTTAAAGTACACTGAAATTCACGTAGGTAAAATATCAAATATATATCATTTGCCCTTCTCAATTTTTAGGTTGTCAGCAACACATCAAAAATATTAATTTTGTAACTGAATATTCAAAACAAAAATTGTTTCAGGCGTTTTGAGTACTTAGCTTTATGTAAAAATGTATGCAAACTTTAAATACATACACATGTTTTCATTTTTTGGAGGTAAATACATTATTGGCTTTTGTTTATGTGTGCACATTTGTATGAGAAAAAAACAAAGTGCTGAATTTAAATGTTGGACATTTGAATGAACATTTCACGTTAAAATACATTCCATCGCATCAAGCATTTTTTTCTGCTTTAGAAACTTTTACATCAGCATAAATCAGTTTACATATATATATTTTTTTTCATCATTCCATTTTGCTAAATAAGAGCGTAAAAAAAGGGCACGCTGAATAAAATGGGATCACTGATGATTGGGGTGTAAAAATATGATACGTATTCGCTAAATATGTGAATTACGATGGCTCCATTAAAGTATAATTAATGATCGGCTTTAAAATGGTAAATTTCTGTATCATTCGGCTATAAATCAAAAGCAGCCCAATAAAATTTGTCAATGCCAATGTCTACTAACTTATAACAGTCAGATAATATTCAGCAATATTATCTAAAAACAAAATCAAATACACACTCACTGTGGGTTAGTTTTATCATGAATACGTACTGGGTATTATTTGGAATATGAATGATTCGTCAGAAGAGTTAATATATCATGTTGAATATTCTATGTAATGATTACAATTCATCATTGCTTTAATACAAAATGAATTCTTCATCAGAACTGTACATAATGTAATAAAAAATGTAGATAAAATTTCCATATCTCAAATTAATCAAAAAGTTCGTTAAAAACAATCACTTTAAATAAAAATACTCTCTAATTTAAGATCTGAGAAGAATATCATTGTATATGAAAAAAGACATTATCTACCCGATTCTATCAGGTCATCCATGTTTTTTACGAATAAATTATGTTAACTGAAGCGTTGCAATTTCAATTTCCATTGCTTGCTAGTATTACTGGATGTAGTATATCATTAATAAATCGAGAAAAATATTACCTGTGATGATGGTGAGTGTCACTTATCAATAAAGTATATATAGAACGTAGGGAAATCTGTCTTCAGTACACAAATGTTTATTGTTTGTATATAGTTGAAGAAAGCCAGGTTTATAGTAACCTACAAGGGGACGTTTGTGTAAGAAGTAAGTGAAGGCAATAGCTAGTTACGTACATGCACAGGCGATGAACAAACATACGCCTGTATGTATATGTAAGTGTCTAGTAACCCTTGAAATGGAACATTCCCATCCCGAGTAACACACCTATTCACATGCCGTCATCATGAATTTGACGCGAGTAAGATGTGCGCGACAATGAACAACGTTGACAGCCGTAAACCGCAGAAATGTTATTTGTGGAACGTTTGCGGGACGCCGCGGGCCTGGCTGATGAAAATTTCAGTGCTAATTTCAGTCGACGGTGTAAATAAACAAGAGACAAAACGGGTTACCGAGAGAGAGTGCATCGTGTCACACGAGCGATGCGCGGCAAACCGCGTATGTTTGTTTAAACCTAGAATTGACAATTGACAATTTGCATTGTTTAGGAAACTGGTTTTCATTTAAATGGGAAGATGTCGGAATTCGCTCGTGCGCCGCAATTAATTCTGATTTATTTACATTTAAATTAAACATGTACCTAACCACAAAGTGGATACTCTCTTCTACAGTATATTACATTTCATTCTGTACTCTGAATGTTGTGACACAAATTTCATTTTGTTATTTGATGACATTTAAAATTCATGTAAAAAAACTCGAGTATCCTACACTTTGTACATAGTCTCTTGTGTACCAAATACGTTTATACATTCGTACTGCAACGTACGTATTTAAAACAGTGAAAAATCCAGCCGAGATAATATGATTTTAATACCGGTGGTACTGTCACAATCAGACGCTATGTTATTCGTTTGTCCATGGAAAAGATATTTTAAGAGTACATATTCCTGTACAATTAATCCGTTAAAATGTATATTCTTTGCGCCTCTTCATGTTAACCGTCTTGATAAAAACAGTTTCCTTTTAATTTTCTTTTATTACAAATCTATCCTCTGATATATATATATAACGATCGTTAGTGAGATATATCTATTGCTCATAAAAAAAAGAATAAATATATATTCGTTACAAATGCAATAACGAACCACCTTATACAATTCAAAGTAACTTCGTCGTCATGAGACGTTATATTGCTTAACTAGGAGTGCACTAGCTCACATCAAAGCAAATGAACAATATACCTGCATGAACAGGCTAAGTCTGTCTTTGTTAGTTCGTCTTGTAGTACCTGGAACTCAACGGTAGTTCTGTATGTCGACAGCGACTAACAATAAATTATTTAACGTCGCTCTTAACAACAGCAATAGCGAAATAATCTCTAGAATATTGTATCTTTCTTTACATATAATTACCACTACATTACATATACAAATGTTTTAATTTACATATGAAAAGTATTTTAGAAATAGAATATATTACAGTCATATTTTAGTCATGTGAAATAATAATAAAATTATTGATTTATACGCTTGAAGTAAAAAATTTCGTCATCATTAGAAGAAAGACTGACGAAAAGGATATATTTGGGTGAGATTGAAGGACTAAGAATGCGAGGA
>JAGJTL010005947.1:410164-427741 GCA_022063505.1 Calosoma granatense | reverse complement strand
ACGATGGATTCAGTATTGGAGGATCTGGATCATTCGGACACGATTTCTCCGGTAGCAGCTACGGTGGTTCTAGCAGTCAATTCAGTATCAGCAATGGAGGACATAGCTTCGGCTACAAACACTAAGTTCTTCACATCTAAATATTTTCATTATATGATTAAATGATTTGTCTACACTTGTTCAGAATTTTATAATTTGTATTTTACTTTCTGCAATAAACTACATTGAAATAATTAAATCCTGTTTTAATCTGTATCAGTATTTAAAATATGTAATTTTCAACTTGCACTCGTTTTGTAATAATTTATTATATTCCTATGAGTATGTTGGGGTGTAATATAGTTTCACCCTCTCTGTTCGAAGAATTTTCTAATTTATTGAAATAGTGAACAAGTGTGTCTGGGGACATATGAGGACGGGTACCAGTTACGCGCATACATTTACACGTTGTTGAAAATTACTTAAATTTTAAATAATCAACTAATTTTGGGGGCTGAACACATGGCTTCATTTACGCAGTATATGGAATGATTACTGTATGTTTCACCCTCCATAATGATGAAAATAATATTGAAATTTATTTAATTCATCAAGTTTTTTTTATGGCTATATACTTGCTAACGACGAAACGTCTGCTCTTATCAAATGAAAAAGGCAGACTGACTATTATATTTTATTAAAAACCTGGTTATTTTTTGGTGGAACGCAGTGCCTAAAACATCTTTCAGAATCACGTCAAAAGGAAACTCGAAGAAACTGTTAGATTTCTATGCGTTCCCATTTTCTATGAAAAAATAGTCCTAATTACTTAAACCTTAAACGAATTATCCTATTATAAATAGAGAAAAATCTCTTTATTAAATTTCGTGTTTAGTAACTTTCTCTTCCGGTTTTGCAATTATACTGAAAATTTACCCACCTATTTGTCTATTCAATAATCTTTTTAATATGAAGTTTTTTTTTAAATATACGAAGATCTGATTAGATTTAGGGTATAATTGCAAAACCGGAAGAGGAATTTACAAAATTCAAATTATTTTTCTGAAGCATGCATGAAAGAGTCAAATAGCAGGAAGATAAGTTTTCTTGAGAACTTTATATGAAATATCCACTTCAACGGAGAAAAGGTTTTTATCGTGAAAGATATGCGCCTTATCGAAACTTGACAAAATAAATTTAACGGTACACATCCTGCATCACACTTGAACGATATTTTTATACAACACGTTTTGCCTGCCAGTTTAAGAAAGACACTGAATAAGAGGAGATATTACTACAAATTAACCTTAGTGAAAGCATGTTTTTATCAATGTTTCAACAAATATGTACATTGTACAAGGTTTGATATAAAATTTCACAAGACTCTTTTAATTTAAGTAAATAGAAATTATAATCTAGCTAGGAACATGTACATTTATTGTATATAAAAACCGATAGCAAAGCCGGTTTCGTCCGCCACATTTACAAAAAAGTGTTACTGAAAAGTGGTAGGGAAAAATGAATAAAGAACAATAAAAATTAATACAGTTTTTACTCGGAAATAATCTACCGCATGGCCTTTTTATCTAAACACAGGCTTTAATATTTCACTAGGGATAACACCGAAAATCCCTAACTAAAACTCGGCAGTTTTTCATAAGTGCCTCGAGCGCAACGCTATAAATTTCACATTTTTTACAACAATAAATAACGAAATATCAAGATCAGTGGAATGAGCTATCAGTAGTGGCTTAAAATATCCGTACAATTGACTTCAAAACGATAATTCCCGGACGACTGGCGACTGGTCTGGCGTGCAACGTTGTATACTTGCACAGTTAGAGTGGAGCGCTATTCACAGTGTGTGTGTTTGTGTGTGTATGTGTGTGTGTGGTTCCACCGAACCAACTGAAAGAGAGACCCAGCGGAAGAATGTTACAATTGAGAGCAGTCATGATACATGTACTGCCACAAGCAGAAAATTCCAATAAATTCCAAAGGGAATTCACAAAGTGCTTACAAATGGGTCAGAGCATAACGATTTTTTGGGTGTTCGTTTTATTTTTTTTCGTCGGCGCAGTGCTGCAGAAAGGGCTGCATTTTCAATTTATTCCTGCACTTGTCATTTACTGATGTATACTTTCAATAACAGAATCCCAGCTAATTAGAAACGAGCATCACGTACATCGACGATTTCGTCGACTCTGTTTATACAAATCATTCTTTTCACTTACCATGAATATCTTACTATGAAATTATCTTCTATTAAATAGTTTTCTGGTTGTAATATGTATTCATTCAGATAATCTCTGAAGACATCCTGAATATTGTGTATTACACTTTTGTACAGCATATTGAATAAAAGATGGGGGATCAGTAGTATAATTGGATAAACATCTATCATAGTATTCAGTGGATAGATACACTTGCAGACAGACAGATATAAACTCGATTGACAGTAACGGTATTTACGTAACGACATATCAATCATGCAATGTTTATTGGTGCGAATTAAGTTTCGCTTAAATGACGACGCTGTAACAGGATTGAAACTGTCGATAGCTTCTGCACGTTAATACATCATCGATCAACTGTGAGATGGATTCCTTCAATCTCCTATCCGGGACAACGAGGATTAAAAGATTTTATAATCTTTTTAAGTGACGAATCGTTCCGATATTCGACGAAACGAAGACAAAATAGATTCCTCTCCTGGGAGTAACCCGGCAATGGATGCGGGCTGTATTTTGCACACATCCACCCTCCTCTTTCACTTCCTTACCACTAGATGCCATTACTCGATCTGGCATAAAGAAAAGCGCAAACGTTAACAGACGGTAATGAGATTTGTTTTACTATTTTACTTTCTCCATTCGTTCACTTCTACTTGAGTGTACTTTGTTACTAAAGGCGACGGTCATTTTCTATGGACTAAGCGGTCTTTTGATCTGTTTTTTTTATTTACTCTACTATCTAGATGAAGCGTAACCACGTTTGATGGGGTCTTAGTCAAAGCTAAACGATTTTCCTAATGAACGTTTCGTTATATTGTATCCATATAAACTGGTATAAGCAAATTAAACGTTTTCCCATTTGATAATAATATCACTGAAAATTCCTGCAAAAATCAATTTTATATATCAACCATTCCCAAGTTAAACGGATCGGAAAATATCGGTGGATTTTTTTCTCTAAAAACAACTTTTTCTTTTTAAAATCTTGTTTTCCCCACGATCAAATATAACTTTTACTATAAAACATAAGAAGTGAAACAAAAACTTGGAACGTAAAATTCTTAATCCGATCTGAAAAGAAAATTTCACCGTTCTAAAAAAATAATTTGAACTTGTTCGCCAACATAAAAACAGGGAAAGAATTCTATAGTGTAACAATAACTCTTAGCGGCATTCCTATAGCCTCGGGTGATTCCACTTCTCCAAAACGGCCTATTTCTTTCTAAATGACTCTAACTTCTGCACCCCTCGCTCGACTATTACCTCATTTATAACACTTTCTTACTCCTAAGTGCCATAAAATTAAAATAAACCGCATGTACTTATATATAACGTTGTTATGTGTCTGACATTTCGTATACGTTTCTTTTTCTTATAACCGTTCATATGAGCCACGTTCAAGTTGTAATAACATATCAACTCTGTGTGAGACATCATTCTGGCACGTTAAAAGTGTATATGAAATTATTATTACAATGTTGTAGATTTTGTCCACTGTAATTTAAAGAAGTATAACAACCCATTAAAGTACAGATAGAAAATAAACTTGTTTCAAGTTTTCAAATTATTGCAAAAAAATGTAAGAGTATATACTGATTACAACACAAAAAGAATTATTTCGAAATTCCCAAAAACAATTGCACATTACTTGGAGCAAACATTTTCCGTGCCACTGGACTAATATTTCGGTAAATAAGCCTGAAAAGGTACGTCCGTTGGAATTAAATAATATTAAATCAACTGTTACATAACTTTAATTAAATGTGATAGAATTTAATGCTTACTAATTTTTATTCATAACTGTAAACTATCAGTCCAGTGGCAAGAAAAATGTTTGCTCAAAGTAATGTGTAATTATTTATGCGAATTTCGAAAAAAATATTTCTGCGTTGTAATCAGTACATCAAATAATATATACCCTTAAATTTGTTTGCAAAAATTTTTGGACATTCTGTATATATGCTTGCTGCTTAACTATTTAAAAATATATCAGTAAATTATTAAGTACTTACGTATTATTAATATGTAAGTGCTTATTTTAAAAATAATTGGTAAATCTTTCATTGGTCTATGTTTATTATATCTGAAATCAAAGGAACTACAAATATGCGCATGCGTACTGCTTAGGTGTATGCGTGTCGGAACACCAACATATCACAATAATACATCGAAGGATATCGACAGTTTGTTTATGCAGATGAAACGTGGTTCGTCTGAAATTGAAATGTCCTTTTCGATCGAATATCACGACTTCGCGACGATACGGTTAGGATTAGGCGGCCGGTTCGTGCACGATTCACCCTCGCAACGATATCCGAACGCGACTTTTAACATGGATACACTTTTCGTCGTTATTTATACTCAGACGGAAGAAGAAGAAAAACTGTTGGCATAAATTTTAATGCATAGGCCAGTGATATATCGTCGTTTTTAAGCTTACAAATTCGTCCTTGCGTCAGGGGTTAACCGATTATGGTCGAGCACGTCAAGATATGGATAGATTTACGACTGTATTTTAGAATTAACTTTTCAATAACAATTTTTCTACTCGTACATTATCATATTTTATCGACATTTAGAATGATTGATTTCATATAGTCACATAGGAAATGTAAATTTATTCAGAATAAATAAAAATAAATTATTGGGAATAAAAATTACTGGAAATTACGTGGAAATATGTATTCAATGATGTAATATTTCTATTATAAATCAACTACAGTACCATTATAAAACATTCATATAATCATCAAATGTGAAGATACCAAACACATACTGACTCTAATAATTCTAAAAATAACATTGCCCATTCCTAATTTGGAAGCTTAAATAAATAATAAGAACTATATATTATTTTCACTATAATAGAAGATCTATTTGAATCTAAATTTTAAATAAACTAAAACAAAGTAAAATAATATAGAATTTTACATTTTAATCTAATTTACAATTATCTTATTATTATTGTATTTTACAAAGCCATAACATAATATCTTTTTGACTTTTATTCTATCAAGTCTAAAGTAATTTACAAATACCTTTGATATCAACAGAAGGTACAAATCAAAATATAAAAAAAAAAACTTTCAATAACCTTATCTACTTCGAATATATCTATTACTAAATGGTTATTTTGGATAATACAATATGAATGATGTCTTGAGTACAAATTTCGTTTAGCAGGCGCTTTTGAAACGCGGCGTTACCCAGCGAATGTAGATATAGTATATAATTATTAAATAGAATATTCTGTTTGTGAGGAAATATATCAAATAACACAGATACAGCGAAATTCACTGCACAGTATCAATAGGTACATTGTAATTAATTTCATTAAATACATATTTGTTGTGCTCTGTATTATATATCCGGAGGTGGGAGTATATGTACGGTATGGTGAATATGATACAATTATATATACATTTTTTTCCTGTTATTTCTATTCCATAATTGGGATGTTTCCTGTGAAACAGTTTATTTTAAAATAAATAGTAAACAGTTGATTTTATAATTTGAAAAGCAAATATGAATATCTAGTTGTTTTCATATTATTCTAATAAAATGTTAAATACACAGACAACACGTTCTTGTTACAGTTTTTTTTATTTGTGAAGGAGGTGGGGAGGCTCTTAGTTACATGTTGATGGCAGACAAATTATAGCTGGCAAAACAAGCTTGTGCATAAATAAATGTCGCAGACGAACCATGCTCGACTTCCAAGTTGTAGCTGTCAAAAATAAAAAGTAAAAAAAAGTTCTCATCCGTATTTTTATTATAATTAGAACGCTCGTGCACATATTAGCGCAGTAAAGCACACACACTTACTAGCTGTTCCGTACTGTGGAGCTTTGTCCGTACGGTTTTAACATTTTAAGGCGACATTTGCATACATTACAGCGAGAATTATGTGCCAGCATGCTCGGCTGTCCCGCCTGCAAGCAACACTGTACGACGAGTGTGTTAATACCGTCACAATCGGAAAACGCACGTATTGTATTAACATATACAAGGTATCCTAGTAATATTCTGCACACACACACACACTCGCGCGCTCTCCTATGTCTTGCACGACATCTAACAATCCTCACAGCTAACTAGACATCTTCAACCGTAGCTCTTCTTGCATTACACATTTGCAAACTTTCAACCAACCAAGCGACATACGACATGTATGTAATGTTTATTGTCTACGAGAAAATTTGTAGCACTCCGGAGAATAGCTACACTGGCTGACACAGAAACTGCTAATTCGATAAATAAAGCAAAACTAGATAGCTACCTATCACAACCGATGTCATAGCGAGCTTGTATAAAATATAAGCAAAAAAAGAGCTGTTTCCTCCAGGATAACTTGTAAACATTTTTAAATTTGAAGCTGTTTTCGAACATAAATTGTTTCAGTCTATAACTTAATATTTTCATAATTATAATAGGGAACTTGCACACATTTTTATTTATTTTTTGTTCTGTGTATATACATATTAAATTTAATGCATAATGTCAAAAATAAACATTAATTAGCAGTAATTACGATTTGAAAATAGCAAATTTTCAAATAAAACGACGTTATTGGAAAGGCTATCTATCATGTCTACATTTAGGCATGCGCAAACCGGAGAGCTCGCACGTACTAGTGTTTACTTATTGCAGTGTATAGGTTATAATGGCTGACACAGAATGATAGTTCCCAGCGATGCATGTGTAAACAGGGCTGGCAAAAAACACGTTTTTTTAACCGAAAAACCAAGTTTTTCATTTCAATCATGTTTTTAAAGTTTTAAACGTGCTTAAACAATTTTTAATAAAACCTGTTAAAAACAATTTAAAACATTTTTAAACACAAAAATTTTGGTGCATGCCCTGCCATCTATCGAATTCGTTTGTTTATGGCTTACGGTGGGCGGTTGCGCTTGCGCATTTATAGTTTATGCAGAACTCGGGGTTTCCCCGGTACAAATTCAACTAGTATTATTAGTTAACCTTGTTGTGTATGTGTGAGAACAGATGTCTCTCCTTATCTATGTAAGGTCTGTCTTTTTCTACGGTGCTGAATTTGTTTCAATGTACATACATTCCGAAAAAATACTATACTATATAAATAGCTCCCTATTAATTCGAGAAAATATAAAATTGCAAATACGTATATAATCAGTTTTATTTATTTACAAGACACATAAACATATTAATTATTTTGAGATTAGTACAAACAGGAATGAAATATAGGTACCTATATACATTTTACTTGTTGTCAAACATCAAATCATGAAAAATGCATGACACCTAATCACACGTGAACATCGCATAATAGATGATAATATTAAACATATTCGCATTAGAGTCTGTGCATTGCAAATTTGTTTTCCAAACCCATTATCATCATTCGAAGTGTTGGTAATTAACTTTCATTATGTATTTGGCTTGTCCCCGGGCACCGTGCTAGCTAGGTAACAAATGCGTCTGTTTCCAACGCTTTATATATTTGGACACGCTAATATACGTATCCATGATGTTTGTATATTTTCCACATGCACACACACACATACTCGTATGTGTGTCTGGCTGTGTGTATGTAGGTTTGTTTGTGTGAGTTTTAAAATATCTGTGAATGTTTCGCTAATTTTTCATTGTTTACAGCTGGCAAATGTTTCCATAGTAGCCGCACCACGTTTCACATTGGTTTAAACACTGTGAATTGTTATTTCTGTGTTATGTCTGCTATACGCAGTTGCAATATGGCCGTACTCCCTCTAATACACACACACTACCGAAATGAATACTTGCAACATTGTTTTGTTTTATATTCACCGTATCGCCGTGCAGAAATACCAGTTGTGCTACGTGTATGTTTCCAGTTAAATATTTGCCATATACGGATCACTAAATTTAGTAATGATACCTCATTTTCTGTGATTACATTTTGTGAAACTTGGATTAAAACGTCCGTATTCAATTTTCTGCTTTTGTTAAAATTACATTCACAAAATTATCTTTGTGAAAAACTGTTTAAAGCTTGTGAATATGGCATGGAAAATATGTTACAGTGATACGATTTATGTAAAACAATGTTCTTTTCCGTTACTAAATAGTGACAATAAATTGATGAACATCAAACAATATATGGAAAACTGGATGCAAGTATGTAGTAGCGCTTGAAATTGTACATGGTACGGTTGTAGAATTGTTGTTGTCGTTACATCGGCAAGTACTCGTGCGTATTCACTGGTGAATAATAAATCAGACAACAAAACTAGTAATTGTCACGTACATTTGAGCACGTACTAACGATTATGAATTATCACGCCGCGCGTCTGTTGCGAGAAGACGGAGGCGGACACGTGCAGGCACTTGTCTCAGACTCTATGGTAACGATGCGATGTACAGAGTACGCTTGATTTGATTCGCAACAGTTCTCTTCCCTCTTGCTCGCTCGCTCGCTCGCTCGTTACAACGCGCAGAATGGGAGAAGAGAGTTAGAAAAACATTCCGCGCCTTCGAAATCCAAACACAATTTTCACTACTCTGAATATCACTAGTAATCAACCAGTATTACACAAGTGCATTCAAAGTTGGAATCTTTCTATTGTAAATTTCTTGAGTGCATTAAACGGATTACTAAAATATATTTTAATTACAAGCATATGACCTTGATAACAGGAAGGGCATTTTTATATAAATAATTGTTTCATATTTAATTTTATATTAATAGTTACTTTAAAAAGAGAGAAATACATTACGAATTAGTTTATAATTCAACTCATAGAACTTATGGGAAGTCGGAGTAGTGGAAAAGATACAGTGAGACAATGGAAAAGGCGTAGTTCTATAGAATTAGAACTGTAATGACAGCTGAGCCCATTCAATGCGGGTAAAATGTTACTTTTGCAATGTGAAAGAAATGCGTCTTTATAGTAAATGTATCGTTCATGTTTTACGAGTAAGAGATTTGTGTTTTAATTACGAATGGTTTAGTGTTTTCGTTATTGCGATGGAATTCTGTAGTTGTAGCAACCTATTTAATAGCGTTTGAATGTCTTTTTTCCTGTGTTAGCTTTTGCTGCAATGTAAAAGTAGAAATGCAACTAAATGTTTTTTTTAATTAATAAAGGAAGCTATTACATTTGTGTAATATAATACCTTTCAGATATCTATTTAATAACATATCAGTTTTAATATGAAATATTCCAGTTGTGTTATATTAAATATGATGGTAGTTTAAAACAATATTAAAATACTAGTGTCTCTAACAAGGCTATAATATAACCTTATTTACCAGAATTGTTTTCTAGGTATTGTTAGTTTATGCATGTATCAAATGATATTTATGATAAATACAGTCATTATCACCTACTTATATGCTGCACAAATTACACTGCATGTAATGAAATTACAAGGCACATACTTTCAAACTAATATTACTGGTTATAAAATGGTAGATTTAAAAGTTTCACTTGAAGCATTATTATTTCACTTTAATGTTGTCCACAGCACAAGCTTTGCTGTCCTCTTTAGGTTGACATCGAGCGAACCGGTACAGACCGGTTCGTTGTAGGTTTTCAAGGGCACGACACATTCGTTTCCATGTTGTCATAGCTCTCTCTCTCTACACATGATGACGTATGTCATTGTTGAGAGCATCCAAACAAAGCAGAACATGTACGTACGTGACATACGAGTGCGAGTGCTGTTGGACTCGCACGCGACGCCGTTGTCTGTCAGAGCTAGTGGCGGCGGCGTCGGTGGCGTCAGTACTCAATGCCTTGCAGGGTTCTAGCGACGTTGTTAAGTGGTTTTGTGTCTGACTGTATGTGTCAGGATACACCCTCTGCGCCCCCTTAAGCTTCCAGCCCTGTTATAGTCTGTTGGCGTTTTCATTGTGTGTACGCGTTGGTAGTGCCTGCTTTGTCGTCACTTAGGCTACAAACAACCGAGCTTATTGTTTACTAGCCAGATCGATAGTAATATGATGTCAATATTGAAAGGACGTTACAATCGATGACGAGGGTACAGAGGGTTTAGTGTCGGTATTTAGTTTGTAAGGACATAATATTGTCCTAATGCTCTCCTAATTGGGTGTCGAAATGCCTCTTAACAACCGATTTATTTATGGACGATGATTGCAGATTATCAGGTTCATTGGTTATTGTCCGTTTTGCTAATTAAATATTTTATAAAATACTGTATCTAATTTTAAAATGCAAATACGTCAGAATTTAATTTAAAAAAATTCTAATTACTTTATGTCAAATCACAAATTAATTTTTGTAAACAAAAGGAAATTTATTTTATAAAATGCGGCTGCATTGTTGTTATATGTATTTCATATTTGGACAACAACAACTATTTCTAAATGAAAATATAAAATAACGCAATTGTTTTGAAAATTTGTTTTTGTTAAAATGTTGAAGTTGAATTTTAAAAAAATAAATAACCGCGTCCACAACGCAGTATTTTAGTGGGATTTTTTCAGACAATTTATTTGGTGTACACAAATATAAATGCTATTTTGGTATAAATAACCGAAAAACAATATTTTAATTGATAATAATCGCATTTTTAAAGTATTTCCAGTATTTAATTCTTTATTTTGTTAATATTCTTCACGAGACAATATTCAATTATATATGAAGGAAAATGTTAATTAAATACCTGTTTATCGCTGAATTTGTTAGAAAATTGTTTGATGTTTCACGCTTTTGTCAAATTATAATCTCAATTATAAATGGAAATCCATGTATGTATGTATTCATTTTGCTTCTGTGTTCTGTATTCAATAAATTCATAATATATTCCAAATCCAATGCTTGTTGTTAGATCGGCCGTAAACATGTACATAGTTGTTGAGGTTAGAACCGTGCAGCTGTAGAGTAGCGACGGCAATGTTGGTTTGTCTGTCCAGCAATCGGATCGTATATGTAGAATGCACTTTAAATTAGCATTAAAATTAACTGTTAGAGTGGGAGAAGTTAGTGAGCAGCTGTACGGAATGTGGTGGTTGGAAGCGATGTAGGAATGTTAAATTATTACAATAGACGTAACGTAAGACTGTAGTGACAAGCGTGCCCACCAGACATACATATATCTCGTCCAAATGTACGTTAAACACCAGATGCGGCCGACTAAAACCAGCGCACTACGCCAATTAATCCAGCTCTGACGTTTATTTCATACTGTACATTCGAATTACGTATCGGCTTTTCTCGATACATTGCTTTATCTCGTATATATGTACAAAATTTCAACATATTCTACACACTACAGTAAAGAACGGTACATGATAATATTTATTTAGTTTCATGACATGCTATTTCTTAGCAAAAACTTTTCTAACGTATTATTTTATATAAAAAATGCGGTAGCAAGTTAAGTTGTATACACAATTGTATTTCACTAAATAATACAATGAAAATTAAATCTAAACCTTCGTTAATATATTAATTACACAATATGTACTTGCCGACACAAGTAGCTAATTGTGTATTTCAAAGTCTTGTTAACTATAAATAAATTTCGAGGGAATATTAGCGAGTGGTACAAGTACGAATAACAATTAGAATGGTTGGCAATTAATTGTGATGGTTTTGTGTCGTGAATATTACGTTCCTGCTTGATTATAACTTTGCACTTAAAACTTAATTCAATTTGCTGAAACCTATCCGAGATAATTAATTGCATAAAACTTTAAAATCATTTCGCACGTATATTTGACAAAAACTTATTCGTAATTCAATGAAATCAAGTTAAAGAAATATTACTAATTAAGTGCGAGATTCCAACTGACGTTACGGACATTTTAAGACGCCGGAAAACTGAAAAGTAAACAGACGTACTTGTGCTGTTCTATTTTGTTTGTATCTATCGACGACAAAACCAGCGCAGATCTGATGTTTTCATGCAAGAACTTGTCCGAGTTTATTTCAGTCGACTGATGAGTGGAGCAGCTCCATAGAAAAACCAGTAGAGAATATTATTAGCTACGAAGAAGAAGAAGAAGAAGTTGAAGTTCGCAATGGGAACTACACAATTCATATGCTAACTTTGCTAATTAGACTTTCTTCATCTTAAAATAAATAATTAACTCGTAATGCAAAGCGCAAAAGGAGAATTTTCGATTGTTCATGATTCATCAATTGGGGGGGGGGGGAAGGGACTGATGCTGAACGTTCAACGTTTCAGATGTGTTCGTTCCCCTTTAGTTTAGTTTCAAAAGCACACTTGGATTCCATCGTCTATTTTCCTTTACCGTTACCGACATTGCTTTACCTCCGTGTACTAACGCTATGGGTAACCATACATTGCATTGCACGGTTCGATATTCGGAACCTACATACGTAGGGATACTTACACACTGGCTCGACTGGAAGATGCAAACGACAATGTCATTGGTACAAAGTGTACCGTGGTTTAACTGAACCAAAGCCCCAGTGCTCAAGGTATGAAACTGTTGCATTGCATTGCAAATTCAACTACTCCATGCATACCTGGAGCCTTCAAAGCCACACGTTGTGACATACGATAGAATGTGATTGAACATCGAGCGTTTAGTAGTACAAAGGATCAAATGCTACCTACCTACATTCAGTATTGAACTGCTAGCATCCATTGCTAATTGTCAACATGTTATACCTGTATTAGGTGGTCACTGAACGTGGATTTTTCGGATACTCACTGTAAAACTTTAGAAGCATCCTGAGTTGTCAATTCTTTGTACGTTTAAGAATCATATAAGAACTATAGTTACTACATTCAGCCAACTATAACAGTACTGTTAATAAGTAATAATAGAAGAAAACAATAGAAACGTAATATATTGTTGCAAAATAGGAATTATAACAAGTATTAACCATGATTGTTTATTGAGATAATGATTATTTAACACTGTAGTGTACAACAGAAGGAGAACAGTGATTACTTGACAAGAGATAAAAAAGCACTGATACTTTTGTGTTTATTTCTACAAAACATTTTGCGTAAAATTTTCTTAAACTCGTGTAAAATACATACTTTCTCACTGCTTTACGGTTTCCTCGCTTGGGGTTTAATTGCGGCATAAAATATAAACACGCAATATACAGCATTATGCATATAATCTAGCCAGCGAAAAAAACTCCTGTTGCTAAGGTGTTTTACATTCGACAACAGATTTTTATATGAAAGAAAAGGGGAAACGCACCAAGCAAAACTTGTTATAAGTTTCTACAACACAAACATTCTCTCTACCATATCTTGTTTGTCTCAACCTGTTAAGAACATACAGGAATACTACGCAAGGTTGTTCTTAAAATAGAACTACTGTTAGAATCTAATCATGTTGTACTCTAAAACAAGCACTTAGTTTAATCCTAACTATTAAACCTAGGGTAATATTGAAATAGAATTATAATAGATATAAGTGATAAATTCACATGGTTAGTCTCATTTAACTTCAATATTTTCAAATAATGTTATTGAGAGATATAACCAGGAATTTTTATCATAATGGGGAATAATTATATTTATTTTTTAAAATTTCAAATGAACGAAGAGAGAGATTGTTTTAAGAAAGGCCCGGCTAATGTTTACTAATGAAGTCAGAGGGAGTAATGCCACCCTCTGATCCTATCCTGACTACTTTATTTATAGTATTAATTATTTTTTTTTAAAGATTAGTAATAACAACATAGGTAAATACCATTTATTTTCTTTACAAGACATACACGTTTATTCCACTTCGTTGTAACACAGTTTTCAAGTGTGGAACAAAATACCAAATACCCGTTGTGATTTAAAGCAGATTTTCATACGGAAACAGAATGTAACAACTTGCTACAGGATCTTCGTATATTGAAACACTCAATATATCACCATAATCACCAAACATAACCTTCAATCGATTGTTATTTTCAACGTGGACCATGCTCTACGCCAGTAAACTGCTTTATTGAAAATTCACCGACGATTTACGAGATCAACGCTATCGGTAAGCTTGTTCTGGCATATAGTGGGGTCGGTGTTTCTAAGCAAAGAACATACTCCCTCCACCCGCTCGATACAAACACTGGAGTCCAATGAACAACGTTGTCCTTTGGGCCTTGTGTTCTTAACTTTAAATTACTTCGGTAATCTATCACAATCTCCCTTAATCCAATCGCTAATGCAACATTTCAAAGTCTTATCAAACCAGACGAAGCTGGACTTGACGACAGTGATTCAAATAAAGAATCTCTAAGAATACTCCTGTATGGGCAAAAACTATAAAACTTACATCTGGAAATATAAATGAGAACTTGATAATTATGTACATACAAATGTGATTGCATAACGCTTTCATGTAAAGTCATAGTGCACGATAATCGCTTTGTATTGGTTCCTAGTTTCCTCACAGCCTGCTTCCTTTCTGTTATTTTTCCAAAATGTTTTTAGATGATTTTATGATAAAACTTCCTATTCTTCATACCCCATTTTCAGGATTACAGTAAGTATCCGGTTTTAAAATGTCCTCCAAATCCGCACCCGCTTTACACGATGAGATCGCCATTCAAAAAATGGAGCCGCATTTTCTTGGGACAAAAGCGCATTGGAACAAGACGTCTGGATCGTTTGAAGGATTGCGAAAACAGGGGTCGCAAATAGAAGGGGGAGCGAGCAAGTGCAATACAACGAAGGGATGTTTAGATAGAGGGGTGCGTGAAAAGCGGTTCGATTAAGGGATGAACTTGAGGAGATATGGGGATGACAGTGTCTGACCACCCCGTTAAGTGAATCACTTGTCCTCGTTGCAGTTGCTATGGTACTGTAACGAGAAATTCTCAGGAAAACTCCCCTCATTTTTATCTTAGCGGGCGGTGTTTTTTCTAACACGCACTTGTCATTTCTGGTGGCTGTTCAATATTTCTTCCTAGTTTCGTTACACTATAGTTCCCTACTGGTGTTACATCTTTGTGTCATTTATTGTTCTGAACTGTGCAGACCCCTGCTGCAAATATAACTGGAAATAATTTCTATTGTGTGTTGCGTCGGTAAACCATAAAAGGTTAAGATAAATAACGATAAACGTGTGTGTGCGTGCGTCTTGTAGCATGTTTATTGCTATTGCGCAGATATATTTATTTCTTTTTATGTCTTCATACTTTCACGGTTGGGGAGCAATGAACATTTCTGAGTTACGGATTCTGGCGCAAAAAGTAAAAAGTACAAGTTTGTCTGACTAACTTTGTGCAATGAATTACGGATATGTACTCACTGGTGAAATTACTGGCTAATTGTGTCCAGAAAATATTGAATAAGTTAGTAATCTGTTCAGTCAAGAATTCTAGAACAATTATACATACTTGGGTTAATGTAGTTGTCTGATAACAGAATTTGTAGTCAGTAAATATGATCTCTAAAGAAAGATTTCATTGTTTTATTTGTACTAAAACTTTTGATTTGTAATTACATATTTCATTACGGGTTCGAATGAGAATGAAGTTTAAATTTGTGCGTTAAAGTATATTAAAAAGAAAAACTTAGGTTCAATTGGTTAAGATCAAATAAATCCGTTGCTAGTGTTTTTGGAATAAAAATTTTATGTTTTTAATATAGGTTTTTAGCCGCCTTATTTAGAAGTAAGCAAATACACATTTTTTTCTGCCAATGACAAATTATTATACTATACTTGTATTGTAAATTAATCAAGTTTATGTTAATTTCAACATTACCTGCCACTCATTTATGAATATTAATATCTCAACAAAGAATCTTTAGTTAAAGATAGAGATATGTGTTTCACTGGAATAACGACCTTAAGTGTGTGTCATTTAAATGTGCAATTAAAAATTCACTTGAACACCGGGAACAAGTTTTTAAATTAATTTTAAGATAAATGAATGTAGAATATCGCACTTCTAGTTTTAAAGAGAAAATATGCTTTAAGTTTGTAATGAAAAATTCATCAGATTATGCGAATTATATTTCCGCATCCGTTAATGAAACTTTCCTTATTATGTGTAAAAAGAGATTCTGCAAAATACGAAATGCGATTCGGATATTAGTTTTTTCACGTGTTTTATTCATTTCTCTATTGAATTCTATTGCCTATACTTTATACATATCTTTAATTAGTTATGTATCATTAAAATCTTTAACACAAAAACAAGTAGTGTCCGTACAGAATTAATTTTTACAATAATCAATTCATCATTCACCATTTTATTTTTATTATATATTAAATATTATCAGCATTATGTGTACTTATTGCTTAGAAATCTTATTTGAAACTAAATTTGTATTAAAATTATTATTTTTCAACATGATCAGGGTTTTGTTACTATAAAAATATGAAAAATCTATTTTTTTATATTCACGTCAAGTTCACGGGTGCGTATTGGAACAAATATTTAAATACATTTTATATTGTATACGTGACAAGTGTTTCTTTAGCGTTAGGGGAAACTTAGTTGTAATCCTATTTAAGATATTCGACCAATAACACTCTTTCCAAGAAGTACCCAAATATAAACATTTTACTAATCCCTTGCAGATGGAGAAAAATTCCAAAGTGTCGGTTAAATTTCTAACCAATCACATATTTTTCATCCCTTCCAAACCCTTATACGTACTGTTTACATTTTTAGTTGGTATGTATCAGACAGTTGTGTATTAACAGTCAAGGAGACAACATTTACAACTTTTCATGTTGTAAACGCTCCACGTATTATTCAGCTTGTGTACTTGTTTCTCGAATGTGTTAATGTTTATGTAACTTTGTATTATTCTGTTTTGTTTTTATGTGTATAAGGACTTTTGTATTATTAGTATAATAAACAATATTTTTCTAATAAATTGTTCTTGCATCAGTGAGAAATTCGCGCAATTCAGGCGCATCAGCAACATTTTATTTATATCTAGTAAGGCATGCAAAATTTTCAAAAATCAAAATCATCGCTATCATCAATCCATGTTTTGTCTAATTTTTACTCTGTATTCCCAAAATTTCTTAGTGATATATCCACTAGTACATTAATCAAACTTCGATCTCTTGTAGTTACCCAATAAAATGGAATATGACCGTTGTTCATATAACATTTTTTACTCAAAATGATTTCTGCCAGTATAGTGTCAAATTTTTTTGCATTCTTACTGAATCAGCCTGCATATTCAATGCTGGGGACCTATATGCGGAAATGATTGTATTATTGAAAACAAATATTATTTGCATACAATAAAAAAAATATACGTTACAATATTCAACAGTAACAAATCATAGTCCAGCAATAATTTCATTTTTTAATTTCATATATAAACCGATGTTATTGACATACATTATACAAATACCAGGTTGTTATGTTTTAGTACTAGCATAATGGTCGGAGAAATACAGGCGAATGCTAAATCATTGTGTGGCCTA